>CM076581.1:1171499420-1171795815 GCA_034641835.2 Pinus albicaulis
TAGTTCCTTTAACCATGAATTTATTAAATAACTTAACTTTACCAACACCATGGTAATTTATTCATGGATTTATTAAATAACTAATGTTTGCAAACACCATGGTAATATACCCATGGTTTTATGAAATAATTAATCTCTATCAACACCATGGAAAAACTACCCATGGTTTTACGAAACTATCCATGGATTTATTTATTAGTCTGAGAAAACTTCTCTTTTCTTCTTCATCGCACATGAAGATATTTCAAGAGTCACTCTCTTTATTCTGTTCAAGAAAAATACTTTGGATTTGTTCTCATTTCCTAAACTAAATGAGTACAACATCACTTTTAAAATAAACATCATTCATCTTCTATTTTCTTGCTTATACCATATTATGTAAATATTTATATTAAAGAGCTACCCTCTTTAATACATTCAAGAAAACCTCTTTTAAAATATAGAGCATGCATATTCTATTTTCTTGTTATACAATATTATATAAATATTGGTATTAAGAGTTGCCCTCTTTGAATCTATTCAAGAAAGTCTCTTTTAAAATATAAATCATGCATCTTCTATTTTTCTTGCGTATACAAAATTATATAAATATTTATATATTTTTGTCCATATAAACATGGCAAATATTTTGAAAATAATCAAATCCAGAAATAAACAAAAAGGAATTACTTATCTTTACTTTCACTGTTATTATTACTGAGCATCCTAAATCGACTCTCTCTCTTTCACAGTGAGTCTGCAAGAAATAATATAAGCAGGGCAGATTTGGAGAAAATATTTTTGGGTTGTGAGTACCTTCATTGCAAAAACTCGATTGGTGCAGCGCTCAATGGGAAGGAAAACTGAGCTCATATTGCCTTTCCCAAGCCTCTTCACAAGACTGAAATCATCTAAAGGATTCAACCTCTCATTCCTCCTCGTCTCTTGGTGTTTCCATATTAAAATGTCCTCAGCTTTGCAGGAACTGCTAGCCTTTGCAGTAATATAATCTTGTGTATTCCATAACGCCATCAATGCAGATGTTCTTTTTCCTTTTCTCTTGAGACAATCTCCCCAAAGATAATCTATATAAAAGACTCAATCTCGAATCAGATTATTTCAACAGTAGTGTTTTTCTTATGCCTCTCTCATTGGGCGTGTACAAAGACATCATACAACCGTTCCAGGAACTTCGTATAATTGGACCGCCGCTGAGAACCCATGCTTCTCTATAGCCACAAATATGTGTAACATTGGGATGCATAACAATGATCAATCGTACCCCCTCAAACTCCCGTAGATAAGGAATCCGTTTTACCTCAACTAATTCTTGATTGTTTTCTTGATACAACTGTCTTGGTGAAACATGGTAAAAACTGTAATTTACAATAGTTTACGTGGGTGTTACATACTCCCCCCCTTAGGAGAACACCATCCTCGATGTGCTTCTCTCACTGAAATTTAAACTTATACTCATGATATAATAATATAAACAACCCAAGGGGGTTCCTTCCCCTTGGAAATGAAACACTTTCGTTTCCTTAAATGTCATTATTTAAATCAATAATGTTTTTATCCATATTCATAAGCATGTATAGCGCAAAGAATATTTAATTTTCATTTCTAACTGCTTATTCCTTATTCAATTAATAGAAATATAGAAAAATCTCTATACGAACTTACCAATTACTATTGAAAGAAATGATGGCTTTTACACAAGCTCTCATAGAGTGGTTGAACACCCATCAACACTTCCTGGAAAGAGCCTATAATATATGACTAACCATTCAATCACATTAGTCACATAGTTTTCAATCAAATGAAAATACTTGCCACTATCAAACATTCTTGCAATATCAAGAGATGTTTTAATCAAAGTATTTCCACAAGTACTCAAAGAGCACCAACTCTCTAATCAATGCATCACTTTCACACTGTCTTAGCTCCTACTAAAGACATCCAGACAATCAATCTTTCCATATTAATTCAAAATAGCACAACACACTAAAAAGTCTTTATATTTATCTGGAAATTTTTTCCTTCAAGCTGTGGTCCTTCCAACCATCAAGTGAGGCTATTACGTCCTCCACTTGCCCCCTAGCTCTAGAATCTGGATAGTGCCATGGGTTAATAGTGGATTCCTCTGCTGTGACCTCGGGATGGCCAATCTAGTCACACTCAGATATTTTGGCTTTACAAGGGTTTCTGTAAACTATTTTCAACTGGTGCCAACCAGCTCGAGAAAATTCTCCCCCTTTACCAATTTCACAGAACGCCTACTCCTCCCCGGGGATCCAGCTTTATCCTCAGATGAGTAGGTAACTGTCTTTCCAACTTTCCCCAACCACTTCCTATTCTTGGAAACATTTTACCATCAGTTTAAAAAGATGTTCTTTTCTTTAATTAATTTCAACAAATTAAATAATTTACTTTATCAACAGTGATGATTTAAGTTTTTCTTGCCAGATAAAAGAAAATTAAACAAATTGTCTTGAACTAGTTAATACTAGTTAACTTTAATGAAGTTGTCACAACTTCCCCCCTGGAAGTAACATACATGTGTTGTACATTAAAACATGATACATTAACATTTATTGTTGCAATCTACATTGCCATGTTTGCGATGTTTTATTTCACAAATTTTCTATTTCTATTAAGCTATCCATGCTTACTATAAGAAACAATGCTAATCGTAAATATGTATTTCTCAAGCACATATTATCTTATGTATTTCCAATTCCCATAATGTTCTATTCCCACAGACTGATACACGAAGTGATTATTATAATTACTTATTCACAACTTTCAAATAGCTTTAGTCAAAATCCATTCGTGCATATAACTCTCATTAGTTATTCATTCATAACTAGTCAATAGTTTTAATGCATCCATGACGACTCATGCAAACACTAGTTAGTCAACTAGTCATTTAGTTATTCATTCATAACTAGTCAATAGTTTCAATGCATCCATGATGACTCATGCAAACACTAGTTAGTCAACTAGTCATTTAGTTAAATTTCACAACTCGACCTATTAAGAGGTTTTATTTGATTTAATTATAACACTATATTATCTTATATAAGGACTTTCTTCATATTTTTCATTCATGCATTAGTTTCTCACACCATCACTATACACACTCATCTTTTTAAAATAGTGCATGGTAACTTAGAAATTTTATTGCATACAAAAACAATTGCTTCTTTTCAAGCTCCAATGAAAAGAAACTATTTTTCTTTCATGCTTTTATACTTTCTTTCCTAAAGAAATAAAGCATAATACACATATTAATCTCATATGCATATTCTTATGCAGAAAAAGTATGTTATAATAGCATGTACTTTTTTGAGAACTCTCTAAAATGGAAGCTAATCTCATGCAATGCCATGTATGTAACAATACATTTTTAAAGAAATCAACATGCATATGCATAGACTTCTTAAAATAAATAAAATAAAATACTTGTCTTTATTTAATTTGAAGAACTTCTCTCCCTACTGCAGTTCTCATCCCCATCAGGAAATTCACATTGCTCCTCTACAACAATGTTTTCTTTTAGCAGCATCGACAAGATTTTATAGCATGATTAGATAAAACCTTAATCAATAAATAATCAATCTTTGAATGATCCTTTAACACCTATTCATGTGCATATATGAGATGTGAATACCATGTCACAACATGCTTTCTTCTAACATCTCTATATTAGTGTGAGTAAGTAATTATCAATTCATGTCAAATAACTCCCACATTATTATGACATTTTTCACACACGCACACATTTATACAAGAAAAATCACTATATCTATTCAAAAATTCCTTTAATGACACAATGTGCATTCACTTTACTTAAACTTTAACGAAGGAACCACGACTTCAGCTTTTGCCTTTGGAGCATGCAAATATATTAAAGCTAGCACATTGATTGTTGTTCCTATGCATACAATACATAAATATTAATTTCCCAACAGAGTACTTAACATAATCGAGTAGGCAAACTCATGATTCCTCTTCGAGGACATATAACATAATAGGCATGCAAAACATGGTTTTCTTTTCCATAAAACTAATGGAATAAAACATAATAATACATGCCTTATTCTCAAAATATTATACCTACATTAGCCATGTATGTATTTCAAGGAAACCAAAACATTACTTTAGTTTTTGTACATGTAATTCGTCTTCTTTGCCAAAGAATCTTTTCTAAAGTATGATAACAAAACATGTTATCATTTTCCACATATAAACTTATGTTCTTTCCGATGAAATCTAATATAGCTATTGGATGCCTATGCATGAACTCACTTCAAATGAAACTAACATAATAGTTATGATAGCATAAAGTACTCACATACTCAATAGATCTTCTATCCATGCAAAGAACTTTGTTCCTCTATGATTCTACATGCAAGTTGCTCATGCTTTTCTTCCAATAATTTATCATAGATAGCCTCTTTTATGCATAAAAAAATATGAAATACCAACAAGGTTAACTTAACCTTTAATATACCTAAATCAAGAAGTTTACATAATCCATCAAGCAATGTAGTATATTCAAGAGGTTATTCTCTTTAGCCTATATTTATTTTCAAGAAAAGAACTTGGATTCCTTATCATTTAACACATCAGTACGTAGTCCCTTTTAAAGAAAAACAAGCTTCCCATCTTTTATTAAAAAAGATATATATAAAGGCAAACAAGTTTACTTATTTATGTTTTACTACTGCTCACACCTTTCAAGATACATACTAGTAATCTTTGCAAGAACTCACATGGGTTCTTCTCAGCAAAACTAGCATAGTAGTTTGGTCTTTTACCATGGTATATCTTTCCAAAAGATTATCATATTAGCAATGCTTTATTACTTTCCAAAAGAACTAGCACAATCTTTCATATTAAGTAAAACCACATTTTACTCTATATTTGTCTCTTTTAGTTGCAAGATTCACATGCAAGAATTATTTCAATATTTCTCTCTCAGAAAAATTCAAATGTATATTAGTTTAAATTTTTCAAGAAAAACATGCATATGTTTCATTTTCAAGAAACCAAATTCCCATCTCCTTTCATGAAAACTTCAACATAACAATGGAATTCTTACGTGCATGGAAAAGACATATCCTTTTTAAAGAACTCTAACTTCATTGCTATACGCATTCGAATTTCCTTAAATGCAATAACTATTGTTTCAAAAAAAGAAAGACAATAATACTTATCTCTTGAAACTCCTTGTTCAACCTGGATTAGAGATGTGATGCCTTCCTTCACATATGCACATTTCATCTCGGATCTCTCAATTTATTTTCGCTAAATCCCAAAGGTTCCATTGTTGCAACCTTTAGCTCTGATACCACTTGTAACATACACCATTAACTTCACATGGAAATGTAAGGAGTAAAATTTTTTATACAAGTTACTCATCATTACATAGAATTTTTAACAGTTCATAGGGTAATTTTATAAATAAGTATAGTAAACTCCTTAACCATTAACAACCTCCATTACAGTACATTAACATAATACTATATGATGTAACCTTCCATTCATCTCATTACTCATATAGTCATCACATAATTGCCATTATGAACTTCATAACAAGAAAGGAATCAACATCATCAACTTGACACAATAATCAATCACATCATTGAACACCAATATACCCTGGAAACCCCGTAGGGTGAAAACCAGCAAACTTTTAATTTTATTATTAAACGCTCGTGAGGGTGTTCAGCCCATCACTCAATGGCTTATAAAGGAGACCATCCCTTAACCATAATTTACATAATATTACAAGGAAATATGCAAATAGCTAGCTTAAATCCATTACAATAAATATGATAACATTTACCCTCGGGTCTTCATATCTTCAGATCTTCACATCTTGGTGGCATGGATGTACCTACAAGGGACCATCGTACATTGGACCTTCTTGCAACTCATACTCATCTGCATGAACATTAATGATTTACCTACCACCAGGAAAAACATAATTTTCCTTTGTACATGACCAACATAATATTCCTTTGTACATGTCACCATGATTCCCTGCTATGATGCCTTCAACATAAAATGATGTTAAGATTCATAAAGTATTAATCAATCATTTCACATATATTTACTATAGTAGCTTCTCCATCTACTCATGTATATTCATGAAATGCAAGTAAAGTACCTTGACATTCTCCCTTTAACAACACATACCTCATATGTGCTGGTTATAAGTCATCACAATAATTAATTCTTCCATTGCATAAGCACACATTCCTACAAGGCAATGGCTACATCTCCCAAGATTTTCTTTAAAATAAACTGATACATCAGTTAAGATATTATGCATGTGATTTACATATATTTAATCAAAATATCTAACTCTTACGCTATTACTTTTAGTGCATGGAGTGCGAGCTAACATAACAAATGTTGCTCCCATGCATGCAATGCATATAGATTCCAAAAGAGTCTCCCTAAGGAGTGCTTACACAACGAAGAACATAACCTCCTTCACGAATCTTCCGAAAGAAAATCTCAATGCTAGTGAGCATGTAAACATATGTTTTATTTTTGTAAAAATATGCAATTAATTTTATAAATACATGTCCTCTTTTCCAAAGATTGTACTAAACAATCATATTCAATGTAGTTTAATACTACAAGCTATCTTTCTACATACAAATAAGTATATTCTTTTTCAATAAAAGTTAATACATATGTTGCATGCTTATGCATGATCTTCCTCCAAAAGGAATTAACATCATAATCATGATATTATAGAATAATCACTTAGTTTGTTCATCTAAGGAATAAAACTGATTAGTTCCTTTAACCATGAATTTATTAAATAACTTAACTTTACCAACACCATGGTAATTTATTCATGGATTTATTAAATAACTAATGTTTGCAAACACTATGGTAATCTACCCATGGTTTTATGAAATAATTAATCTCTATCAACACCATGGAAAAACTACCCATGGTTTTATGAAACTATCAATGGATTTATTTATTAATCTGAGAAAAATTCTCTTTTCTTCTTCATCGCACATGAAGATATTTCAAGAGTCACTCTCTTTAATATCTTCAATAAAAATACTTTGGATTTGTTCTCATTTCCTAAACTAAATGAGTACAACATCCCTTTTAAAAGAAAGATCATTCATCTTATATTTTCTTGCTTATACCATATTATGTAAATATTTATATTAAAGAGCTACCCTCTTTAGTACATTCAAGAAAACCTCTTCTAAAATATAGAGCATGCATATTCTATTTTCTTGTTATACAATAATATATAAATATTGGTATTAAGAGTTGCCCTCTTTGAATCTATTCAAGAAAGTCTCTTTTAAAATATAAATCATGCATCTTCTATTTTTCTTGCATATACAAAATTGTATAAATATTTATATATTTCTGTCCATATAAACATGGCAAATATTTTGAAAATAATCAAATCCAGAAATAAACAAAAAGGAATTACTTATCTTTACTTTCAGTGTTACTATTGCTGAGCATCCTAAATCGACTCTCTCTCTTTCACAGTGAGTCTGCAAGAAATAATATACGCAGGGCAGATTTGTAGAAAATTTTGTTGGGCTGTGAGTACCTTCATTGCAAAAACTCGATTGGTGCAACGCTCAATGGGAAGGAAAACTGAGCTCATATTGCCTTGCCCAAGCCTCTTCACAAGACTGAAATCCTCTAAAGGATTCAACCTCTCGTTCCTCCACGTCTCTTGGTGTTTCCATATTAAAATGTCCTCGGCTTTGCAGGAACTGCTAGCCTTTGCAATGATATAATATTGTGTATCCCATAACGCCATCAATGCAGACGTTATTTTTCCTTTTCTCTTGAGACAATCTCTCCAAAGATAATCTATATAAAAGACTCAATCTCAAATCAGATTATTGCAACAGTAGTGTTTTTCTTATGCCTCTCTCGTTGGGCGTGTAAAAAGAAATCATACAACCGTTCTAGGAACTTCGTATAATTGGACTGCCGCTGAGAACCCATGCTTCTCTACAGCCACGAATATGTGTAACATTGGGATGCATACCAATGATCAATCGTACCCCCTCAAACTCCCGTAGATAAGGAATCCGTTTTACCTCAACTAATTCTTGATTTTTTTCTTGATACAACTGTCTTGGTGAAACATGGTGCAAACTGTAATTTACAATAGTTTACGTGGGTGTTACAACAAATGAGAAAGAGAACCAATTCGATGGAGCTTAGGTTGTTTTAAATGGTGTTCTAATGGAGGATTATGCATAAAAAGATAAGTAACAATGTTATTTCCATTGAAAGATTGAATGGTTCTTGTGCTAAGTAGAATGAGTTAACTTAATTATTTTGTTGAAATGAGTTTTCATGTTTATATCTGTAAGAAGATAAGATTCCATGTGAGAGTTTTGAAAAGAAATAAGTTATTAGTATGCATAAAAATATAATTATTATTTTAATATTTTTTTTAAAGAAAATATATGTGAAATTTTCATAAAAAAAGATTAAAAAATCATAATATTTTTCATGAAAAGAATGTATGTAAACATTTTTTTATGTAAATAGAAAGAAAATAAGTTATTTTATTTAAAAAAAATTGCCAGGAAATTATGAGAGATAATAAGATTATTAATTTCCTTGGAGATAACATGATTTCTATAAGTTCTTAATAGGAGTATGTGCACAATAATAATATCCATTTTATTGGTTTTTTTGAAATAAATTTCTATGTTAATTCTTTAAAAGGAAATACTAATTGCATGGGTCATTGTATTAGCGTTAGAAGTAAAATGGCTTTGCTTACATTATTGTATTATATTCTTGGAAATTTTTTTGCATGCATTATTGTATTAAATTCTTGGAAAATAGAAATGTGTGGGTATGCATGAAAGAATGGTGCTATGCATTCGACTTTTGAAAGATGGATTATTTAGTGCATGTACAAAGAACAACCAATGAGTTATAGAAATATATATTTACATGCCATGAAAAGATTAATTGTGTGTTAGAATTCTTGAAACTGAAACACATGTTTAATGGCTTCCTTGCATGCACTAAAATATAACTATTGTGTTGGATATTTCTTGAGAGGAAATAAGTTATTTGTGTGAACAAAATAGAAATTTCTTAATAGGAAATAAGTTATCTGCATGAAAGATCTACAAACACTATGATTGATATTTCTTGAAAGGAAATGTGTTATTTGATTGCAGGAAAAACAAAAATATTGTGTTTGAGATCTTGAAAGGAGATATGATATTAGCATCCATGAAAACTACACCTATGATGCTGGATTATTTGAAAAGAATTATGCATGGAAAATATATAATTATTGTGTTAGGTTTTTTGAAGAGAAACACGAATTTTAAAATAATCATTATGTTATACCTTGGAAAAGAAACAAATAATCAGATGTAATAAATGCAATAGCTTTCCTTTTGAAAATACATATATTCACATGCAACAAATAATAACCAACATATTAGTTTTCTTTTGTAACAAAGCATGTATTTGTGCCTACAATAGACTTTGTAAATAACTCATAATAACCAACATATTAGTTTTCTTTTATAACAAAGCATGTATTTGTGGCTACAATAGACTTTGTAAATAACTCTATCTTAGGAAATATGCTTTTAGAAAATGGACTTGCATTTGTATGTATGGTAATAGTATCTATTAGGTTAGCTTTCCCATAGAAGGGGGCATGCATTTGCATGCATAATATTAATAATAATAATAATATCTATTGTGTATAAGAATTTTCCGTGAAAGTAAGAATTTTTTGACAAAAATTTCTTACATGTGATTTTCACCGAAAATTCTTATACACATTTTTGGAAATATTAATTAGTTACATGCACCAGGAAGAAGAAGAAGCCGAGGGGCTAACTTTCTTGAATAAGTTAACTTTATTAAATAAGCTTTTATCTAATTACATGCATGAAAAATAACTAAGTTGCTAGTATTCTTTAAATGAAAATGGATGGTTATAATGATTTTTCCTTTGGAAAAGTGTGTGTGCTTGTGTGAGAATAATCATAGTAATGTGGTACTTATTTTGACATGCTTTGTTAATTATATGCTTACAATTAATGTATGAGAAAAGTTGTTAGGGGAAGCATGTTGCGAAAAATGACAAATCATGTTTGACATTATGGCAGGTAAAGGACTAATGGTCCATGGAGATTGGGGAGTGCAAGCTTCAGGATGGTCCACACAACTAGACTACAAAGATATAAAGTTTGAAATTTTTTGGGTAAATGATATCATCTTGTAATAGCTTTTAGCTAGATATGTTATATTTTAATGATATTTCATTGTAATATTTTATGAAAATGGTTAAGGGATGGACTCTCTTATAAGTCATTGAGTGAGGGGTAAAAACCGGGGTTTTCCAGGGTATATCGGTGTCTAATAATGTGGTTGTTTTTTGTGTTACTTTTATCATGTGGATTCCTAGAATGACTCGATGTTTATAATATCAATTATGTTACCCTTTTCTTCCCTTAAGGAGACAGTTTTATTTCCAGTATATAACTACCTTATCACCATTACTAACCTCACAAATGTGACTCCTCATAGCATAATATTTCTTTTCGAAATTTGTAATTAGCTTGGTCCATATAATTTAATAATAATTGATTATTAATCATTATCTCATCTAGTATTTTTAAACAAAACTCACAAAGTAAATAAATTTTTACTTGTCCTACCAGGACATAAATTCACACAGTAAATTAATTTTACTTGTCCTACCAAAGCATAAATTCGCACAGTAAATATTTTTTTAGTTTTTCTACCAAGGTTACATATTTCCCCCTTTCAAAAAAATACGGTCATGGTATTTTTAGATCTTTCAAACAGATTCGGGTAAATGTTTTTCATATCTCCCTCATTTTCCTAGGTGGATTCTTCAAGGCAAAAATGTTTCCGTTGTACCTTAATTTGGATTTAGCTTGCCTCCGCAACATTACTTCTTTCAAGTCTAAGATACACAGAGGTTCTATTAGGAATTTGTCATCTGATTCTACATGGGAACTAGATTATCATTATTAGTTGGGCATCATGTGTATTCACATAAAGAGATAAAAGAAAACAATGTACTAATATAGCTTATCTATCATCTACCTGTATATATCTCCAGTCAATAAAATGTTAGGGTCATAGATACAGTTATTAAGTAAGGAAACATGGAACACATTGTGAACTCGAATATGGCCAAGAAGTGCCAACTGATAAGCTTCTGGTCCCACTCATAAAAGAATATGAAAGGGTCCAAAAAATCGTGGGGACAGTTTCACACAAATTCCCCATTGTAAGGTACTCTTTTTAAGTCTAACTCACACATGATTCTCCTTACCTTTGAGATTCCTAATGTCGAACTAAAATTCACTTAAAAATGTAGTCCATCATGCTTGCTGTGTGTTTAAGGTTAGTTTTTTGAAACAATTGGTGAGACTAGTGTGGTCTGTCATCAAAAAAACTTTTTCCCAAGGACGTAGTGTCGCCATACTTTCAAGGCATGCACTACGACTGCCAATTCTAGGTCATAGTATTAATAATTTTGTCCATTCTCCCTAGGTTTTCGGGACTGATAAACCACCACCCAGTTGTCCTGCATCAACACTACTCCAACTCGTTCTTTACATTCATCTGTGCAGACCACGAAATCATGCTCCGGGTCTACCAGTTATAAGATTGGAGCGATAGTGGGAATATGTTTTAGTTGATCAAAACTATTTTGGCATTCATATGTCCACCAAAATACTCTCCCCATTTTTTTCAAAGAGGTAATGGGGTAGGCCACTGTAGATGATCCCTCAATAAATTGGTGGTAGTATCCTGCTAGTCCCATAAATGATCTAATATCAACCACGCTTCGAGGGACATGCCATTCCATTATAGTCTTAATCTTTCCAGGATCAACCGCTATCCATTCTTCAGTAATGGTATGTACTAAATATAGAATTTAGTTTTTGAAAAAGTCACATTTTCTATATTTGGCGTATATATGTTGTTCCCACAATGTTTGCCACAAAATTCCTAAATGTTTTTTATTTTCTTTTATATTCTTCAAATAAACAAGAAATTCATCAATAAAAATTAGGACAAACTTGTCTAAATATGGATGAAATATACTATTCATCAGACAAATAAATGTGGCGGGGACATTTGTAATTCCAAATGGTAGTACAAAAAACTCATAATGACCGTAATGGGTCCTTAAATAATTCTTGCATATATCTTCATTCTTGATTTGGATCTCATGGTATCTAGAACATAGGTCAATTTTTGAAAACATGGTGGCTCCCATCACCTAATCGAACATGTCATCTATCCTGGGTAGTGGATACTTATTTTTGACAGTCATCTTATTTAATTGATGATAGTCAATGCTAAGTCGCAAGGTCCCATCTTTTTTCTTTACAAAAAGTACTAGGTCTCCCCAAGGTGATACACTTGGGCGAATATATTTTTTATCCAACAACTCTTGAAGTTGCATTTTCAATTCTATCAACTCTGGGACACTCATGCGGTAAGGAGGTCGGGAAACTAGAGAAGCTCTAGAAATTAATTATATAGTAAAATCAATGTCTCGTTTTGGGGTAAATATAGGGATATCCTCTGGAAAAACATTCAAAAAATCTTGTACTATAGGTATATTTTATAGTGTTGTAGTTTTCTCTTTTGAATTAGTTTATACCACCCGTATGGCATAGATTTGGCACCCATTCCTAAGAAATTTCCCCAATTGAGTGGTAGTAATGAATCTCAACTTCATTGGTCTTCGAATTCCCTGGATCTCTTGTTGAATTCCCTCATTGTTCAGATAAATAATGGTTTTAGCTCTACAGTTAACAAGCGACCAATGAATTTCAATCTAGTCCATTCCGATTAAAATGTCATACGATCCTAAGTGAAAGATATTTAACTTTTTTTTGACAAGTTGTTACACAATCATAATAGGGCAGTTGTAAGTTTTAGTTGTTACTCTTCTTTTAGCTCCCACAGCTAACTGTACCAACCATGGGATTTTAAATTTAAAAACTTGTAAATGATAGGTTTCAACTATATTTTGGATTATATAGCTTATACTACCTCCAAGATCAATTAATATGGACACAACATGATTAAAATATTACCTTAAAATTCCACCATCGTCGGTTGATATTCTGCTTGATGATCTTCTATGGCTACATTGATCTTAGGTAGACTTCTTTCCACTTCTCCCATCGAGGATGCTTCTTGTACATGTGAAATTTTCTCAGGTCTTTTCCGATAAGGACAGTTTTTGATGTAATGAGGTTCTTCGCATCCCCAACATTGTAATGGGGGCCTGGAAGACAAGTCTACTTCAGATTTGGTTTCAACCTATATATTTTTGGATTCTCACAACATCTTAGTTTTATGAATTTTTTTGCCCGAATTTTTGTGTTGCTAATTTCTGTGTACATTCTTGTGAATGAAAATTTTTACACTTTTACCATTTCTTTCTAACTTCTATCCTTTCTTATCTAACCGCCTTTTCGAATGACCTCCTTTCTGCATCATCTACTGGTAAAAATTTCAAGATTTCCTAATCGCTTCATCCATGGTGTTAGGGTGATGATAATTTATTCTTTCCTTCATAAATGTAGGTAGGGTGCTCATAAAACATTGTACTTTAGTGTTTTCCTCTCAGATATACGAAACATATCTCAAAAAATACGTAAACTGAGTCACAAACTCATCTATAGTCAGTTTCCCGAATCTTAAGTCATGAAATTATTTAGCTTTTTCGTCATAAAATCATTCGGCGAGATACTTATTTTTGAATGATTTTGAAATTTATCCCAGGTCACATTCTGATCCTCTATCCCTTGCACTATTTTTACATCCTCTCACCATATGTGGCTTTCCCCTGAAGCTAATAGATAGCCAATATGGCCTTGAGGTTGTTGTCATATTCATATACTTGAAAGTATTTATTCACATTGTTGATGATCCATGCTTCAAGAACTTCCTCTGCTTCACCATCGAAATTTGGGGGTTTGATTTTTCTAAATTCCCCCTGCAATTCCAATTTCTTATTCTTCACTCTTCTTTGATCTGAGATAACCTTGATTCCTCTTCATTATTAACTATGTTTCCATCGATCCTTTAAGTGTGACTCCCCTTTGGAGTGGCCTTAGCTCTGTGTTGATATTATTCATCATCTGTGGTTATGTGTTTAGGACTAGTTCTAGCAGTTTGAGATCTTTTCCTGCTCGCACCTTAGTCTTTCATTGTCTTCTCGGAGTTGAAGCATTTTGGCCTGCAACTGTTGAACAATTTTAAGCAGCATACTCATTTGGTTTTGTCATTCTGCACCTAGCAGCACCCACATTTTTGGATTGGCTTCAAGGTTTGGTGTAGAACTTGATTCCACTGTTGGTCTTGGTGGAAACTGATTTCCCACTCTTCTCCTCATTGTAACATGTTCACTTTCTCACTCTAGGCACATCAACACATTACCATAACTATGGCTTCCCAACAAAGTCACAGTGTTGAAACCGTGCTCTTATACCACTTGTAACACATCCACATACTGTACACTACTATGACAAAAAAATATAACCAAGATGATAAAATAAAACAATAAAAATAACCAATAAAACTTATCTATGTATTACATAAATGGCACAATACCATTTACATTCGATTCGAGGTTTTATAATTAATATTTAACATATAACAACAAAGTTATTTGTAAGGTTTCCCATTCAAATTGAAATTCTGCATGGCTGGCTGTACCACATGGAATTGAATGCATATCTCCACTCTGATTTACATTTTTTTTCTATCTTCCACCTGTATGTCATGATTGAGTTTGTAGACAGGTTCTTCATTGGATTTACATTGGCATTAATACTTTATTAATGGTGGGTGTAGTGTCGGTCCTTGTATTTTTCCATCTGGCAACAGATATGGATCTCTCGAGATTTGAGCTACATGGGAAAATGGGAGAGAGTGGTAGGGTTTTGTCCCTACCGATCTGATGCTCTGTTCATTTCCCTCTCTCCAAGCATAGTTGTGGTTCCTTTGATTCTTCTAGGCTCCGGTGTTGTTCCTCTAGGTTCTGGTGCTGTCGTTCTTGACTAGAACTTGATCATACATAAGTCATTTTATAAATATCAAATATTATTGGCTTAGTTGTGTTCTTCTTTGTGATCTAGTCATTCTTTTAAGTTATTTGAAGGTTTGTTTCTATGTATTTTAAATTACAAGTTTGGCTAGTGATGGATAGACCTCACAATGGAGTATGTAGGTTCATCGAACTAGTCCTTCCCTTCACTGATTTGAACCCTCACATAACACTACTCAAGTCTTCTGTAGATGGGTCTATCGTTCCGACCTTATTCCATTCTTGGGATCTTGAAAAATTATAGGTACGTTATTTACAGTTTAGTTGCACCCTTATCATGGCTTGTGGCTAGTAGTTTTACTATCAATATTTTTTCTTTCAGTTGTTTTAATTTTAATTTCAAGTTTTGGGTTTGGCCTTTGTGGAGTCTTTGGTTTAAGTTCCAGCAAATGTCTGTATGTCGATGGTGACCATCTTGTCCAAGGGATAGTTCCTCAATGTGGTTGTCATTAGGGAGAAAAACCTAGGTCAATATTTGTTTACCGCCATGGTTTATATATTTATTCCCTCCGATGAGTATATGCTTGCCTATTTTGGTTTTTTTACTTTGATTTTCTGAGGGTTTTTGGGTTACTATATTAATTTGAGTACCCGGGTTCTTCGGGTTTTTTTTGAATCACCTTCAAGGCTTGATTGTTTCATGAGCTCAATCCATGGAGTTTTTAATTTATGGTTTGAGATATGAATTATTCCTACAATCGTTATGTATTTTCTATTTTGGCGACGAGTTGAAGGCCTTCAATATGGAAACATTGTGAAAATACCTTTAAGTTTTGTTTACTTCGAATGGTTATATTGTCCACTTACATGCTTATTCTAATTCTCTGATATTGAGTCGAACTGTTAAGGTTATTGGAACTAATGTAAATTGCATGTATATTTCATTTTTGTTTAAATTATAGCCTATGTCTTTTAATGGAAGAATACCCAGTTTATTGTTGTCGGTGTACGAGACTTAAAGGGTTTTCTTTTAATTGTTACCATATGGTTCTTCATGGAAATAGTTTTTGTTATTCATAGTTGTGTTAAAGATATTGATAATTCCCTTTTTTTTGTGGTTAAGTTCTTTGACTGGTTACGGTTATTCATTGTTTACTTTATATTTATTATAAGTTACAAGGATTGGTCTGAAGCTGCCAATAACTCTGGATGGACTGAGGATCTAACCATTCGCTTAAGGAAGATGCGATGATTATTTTCTAGCACTGTATAGGATTGTCGCTGTCAGAATGTTGGTAAAATTAGAGGATTTAACTCTACCATTCCTCCTTAAAGGATTAAAATGAGTTTTTCCTTATAAATTAATACAAAGATATACCTGCAAGAATCACAAACTTGCATACTAGACTTTTCATAATGAATCAACACAATACAATAGCCTATTATTATGCAACAAGAGACATAGTCATTCATCACTTATCTGGTATCCAAGTCTTCTAACCAATTATGTAGAAGAGTTATTATGCACCACCTGTCCAAGAGATCAATTTTAATGCATCTTACCCCCGAGTCAGTCAACCATTCAGCTAGATTTAAACTATTTGGTCACAACATTCAGCTGGATTTAAACTATTTGGTCACAACCGACATAGCCTATGAAACGAATAAATCTCACTAACAATACAACTCAAAGATGTCAATTCCATCATTTTCTGTAACCTTTCCCTCTCAAAGATTTCAATTCCATCATTTTCTGTAACCTTTCTCTCCCCTCCAGGGAATTTTTTTTGCCCTTTTCTTCCCTCAGGAAGACAAATTTCTTTCCGGTAGATAAATACCTTATAACTATTGCTAATTTTCTTTCGAGTAGATAACTACCTTATAACTATTGCTAACCTTCTGAATGTGACTCCTCATAGCATAATATTTCTTTTCAGAAATTGTAATTAACTTGGTCCATATACTTTAATAATCATTGATTATTAATCATTATCTCATCTAATTTTTTAAAACAAAACTCAAGAAGTAAATAAATTTGTACTTGTCCTACTAGGACACTAATTCACACGGTAAATTAATTTTTACTTGTCATACGAGGGGTATTACAAATATTCTCTTTCTTTATATACACACATATCCATAATTTATGGATATGGTTGCAATATTCATGAAGGATTTTGAAGATGCTTGTGCAGAAAAACCATAAAAGATAGAAATCCTTGAAAATAAATCATACTAAGGTAAATAACATATTTATGATTATTTATGTAAATATGTAGATTTACTAGTTCTTACTACCTACGAAAATGTATGTAAGTTCTTGTATTTAAGCAAACAATTAATTTATCCACTTCAAATCTCAATTTATTAGTTCATGCAAAAGCAAGCCTACATGATTATATTTCTATTTTCATACTGGCTTCTATTAATTTAGCACTCACTAATGTAGGTTTTATGCAATTTTTCCAAAAGCATAATTTTGAACTTGAGTGGTAAGGACTAAGCTATCAGGCAACAATTTTAATATGGACATTAAAATATTTCACTTATGCTAACAATAAAATATCTTTTGTTATTAGTATATTTTATTTTTAAATATATAGAATGAAATACAACCCATGCAATATCAATAATATGTGAACTTCATTGTAAGTAGTAAAGAAAGTACATATATGCCTCATACAAAGAAGTAAGTTGATGTAATGAAATTGAAGTAATTTATTTCTGGCCGACGTTAATTTTGTTTATTATTACTATTTTGAATTTGCTAACGTAAGTATATTTTATTATTTTAAATGTAACCCTACCATCTCTCCCATATTGGAATGTAGACCACCTTTAGGAGCAAAAACGAAAAAAAAAATTGAAGTTGTCTTTTTATTCTACATTTTGACTCATTTTCAGTTATGTTTTTGAGTCATTTTTCTCTAAAATCCAACAAATAATTGAATTAAAAACATTGTTTCTTATAATAAAAACATAAATGATTATAACTATTTCATTAGTTTTAATTAAAACCATTATAAAACAACAATAATTTCATTTCACTTGGTTCATGAATACTACAACTTAGTATGAAAAAAGTGTTAAAATATTTCACTTTCACTTTTGGAGTTATAAATAAAATATTTGGATATCTATGTTAAATAATATAATTTTATATAACTTTACAGAAATAAAATAATTAAAAAAATAATTTATATTTCTCTTAAATAAATTGCTTAAATATGAAATTAATTAATTAATTAATATGTGTGTTAATGTTTACTTTGGTAAAATATTTTAATGTTCAAAAAGAAAAAGTAATTAAAGATAAAATAATTTAGGTGTAAGGAAAGTGTGTAAATCAGTCAATTTTTAATATAAAATAACAATAACAATAATTAAAGATAAAATAATTTAGGTGTAAGGAAAGTGTGTAAATCAGTCAATTTTTAATATAAAATAACAATAACAATAATTTATTCAAAAATACAATTTTAATAATGAAAAATTACACATGGTCTATATAGAGAGACACATAGATAATAACTATAACATCCATCTTAATTATGGAATTATCAAGTATCAAAGGGGATTAAATCTCTTGAGGTGTAAATCCTTTTTCATTTTTTGCATTCTAAAATTAGAGTTGCATCTAATGAGATGTGATCTCTCTTAGATCTTGGTAAATATATGGTTAAGATGGATCTATATTGCTTATAAGTTTAAACTATGTAGTCTACACAATCCAAATATCCCATGAGATTTTCACCTAGTTAAATCCATTTATGTATTAAAAATTTAATTTTTTATCAATATAAATTTTTTTTTAAACTTTTACCTAATTTGCACTTTAATCAATTTTATCACTCTCTACCTTTACTAGATCTGACATTAAAATAAATCTATACTGATATAAAAAATTTCAAATCTATATCAAATTATATAATGATTAATTAGTTGAATTTAATTTTTATTAAACATTAAAAATCGATGACAATGTGCATGGGGTGGTCACGGGTCCGACAACGTTTAGCAGAAATGGAAGAGATCACAAAAGATCCGGAAAACAGTAATACGTATGTTGAGGGCGGCTATTTTGAATATTGAATATGGGAGAGTTAGTAGAGAAATTTGTATTTTTTCATTTGGTGAATATGAAAGGTTGAATATTGATGCTGATGAATACAGAAGGTTGAATACTGATACTGATCATGAGTACGCTGCTAACAGAATCGAGCCATTAACATTGTAACTCTCTATTATAAATAGAGATGAATGTATCATATTCCTTCAGTTTCCTGTGCTGTGTTGTAATTGAATTCTGAGGAGCGAGTGACTGAGTGTGTTCAGAATGTCAGGGACCGATTCTGAGGTGAGCGTTGGTGAGCCACGTTCGGATGTTGCGGAGTTCTACGATCAAATCTCCTGCGGGTGGGAGTCTGATCGGGGAGACCATTTGCACCTCGGCTTCTATGACATCCCTCCTCCGCCCGACAATCTTCTCGATCACAGAGCCGCCTCTGTGAGAATGGTCGAAGAGGCTCTCAAATTTGCCACCATTTCTGGTTAGAAATGGCAAACCAACTTTTATATTATCGTTCTGTGGTTCGATATACAGTTATTGATTTGATTTGATGCAGATAGTTTGATTTCAGGATTTCTCGAATCCGGTTAATTTTTTTTCAATAAAATTATTTGAATGTTTGAATTTGTTTGGGTGGATGGTGGAAACTGATTTAGCATTATTAAAAATGAATGAATAATATTTTAATGTTTATTAGATTAAAACTATTGAGTGAGAGCTTTTTTTTTATAGTGCGTTTGATAATAGAAATTGATTCAATAAGAGTAGTGTTTTTGATTCAATAAGAGTAGTGTTTTTGTAGTGCTTTTGATAATAAAGAATTGATTGAACACCATAAAAAAAAATTGCTGACTTTGTGAGACTAAAGTTCCAACCAGTGAAATTTATGGTCAGAATGAATGAATTTGTTGTCAATTTTTTGTTGTTTTGACTTTAGATTATTGAAGGATGAATTTGTGTTGAGTGCTGGTTAGATTGATTGTTTGTTCCGCTACTTAAACTGCAACCGCTTGCGAGTTGGTCACAACTTTAATTTTAAGCTGATCAGTTTTGTATTCTACACATCCGAGAGGTGAGAGATTCAGAGTGATATTCATTTGCCATTAAATGTGAATGTTTTAATCTGAATGTCTATTGTGTTGAAGATGATAAGTCGAAGTGGCCGAGGCGTGTGGTGGACGTCGGGTGTGGAATGGGAGGGAGTTCGAGGTATTTGGCTAAGAAATATGGCGCCCATGTTGAGGGCATCACCATCAGCACATGGCAGGTCGAAAGGGCCACCACCCTTACTGCTGCCGAAGGTCTCAGCGATAAGGTATATGAGAATTTTGAACTAATGGTTAATCTAATTAACATAAAGATTTTAGCAGTCTCAATGGGCGTTTAGTTAGTGGTAGGATGGTGGTTTGTCATTTTGGGTTTTAGTACTAGTAGTCTGACGTCTTAATTTTAGACTAAACTATAAATTTTTGATATATATGGTTTGGGAATTGTATCATGTATTTAAAGAAATTATTTGTTCTCCATTAATTTGTTTTCTTAAAAAAAAACAGTTTTGGTTGCCATAAAGTATACGAAAATTTCCAATTAATAATAACCTAATTAACAAAGATTTACACAGTTAACAATATGATGCTGAGAGATTTTGCTTCCCTGTCCAACAGTTTTGATAGAAACTAAACAAAGTGTTCACATAGTATTCCAAAAGCTGGCAACATCTAATTAACATAGTTGGTAACGGAAAGTGATAATCTCAGCCCGGAATTTTCAATTTAGATTGGAATAACTCCATCATGATTTCAATATTTTTTGAGTTTCTTGCACTAAAACTGGAGTTAATTTTGCCCATGTTTGCACAGGTTGCTTTTCAAGTGGCGGACGCATTAGACCAGCCTTTTCCAGATGGGCACTTTGATTTGGTTTGGGCAATGGAGAGTGCGGAGCACATGGCGGAAAAAGAAAAGGCGGGTTTAAGATTTGTTTGTTGCATTTATTCCTTTTGTGAATTGACATGGGTCTGATTTTAAAAATATTATTTCAAGAACATTTTATATTACATATTATGCAATTCCAAACATAGGAAGTGATGTCTATGTTTAGATCTGTTTAACAGTTTATGAAAGAGCTTGTCCGAGTAGCCGCTCCGGGTGGTTTGATAATAATGACGACCTGCTGCCGCAGGGACCTCTTGACAGGGGAGACCTCTCTGCAGCCTAATGAGCAGGTATATGAATAACGAACTGTGAATTTCATTAAAGACTAAAGGCATTATGTCAATTCTTTTAGCATAACTAAATCAGTCAAAATATTAGAAGGCCGCTTGGGTGGAGGGTTTTTTTTAATTTAGTGACATTGTTATAATGAATGAATGGATGGAATTTTAAAGTTCATGATACTAAAAATAGTATATGGGACTATGAGTTCACTGATTTTTGTCTTTTGTATTTCAGTCCTTTTCTTGTTCAAATTGATGATGAGCTGGCCCAACTTTCCAACTATCTCATTACTGAAAAGACAATGCCAAGAAATAGATGCTAACATATTCCCATAACTTTCTCTGATGTCTTTGAAGCATCACATTCCAAAATAAAATGTTTTTCTGATTCCATTGCTCTAGACGTGCATAATGTACACATTTGTTCTTCCCAAGCTTCTTTAGGCCTTTTCCACCATCCTCCCAAGCTTCTTTAAGCCTTTTCCACAGTCTTGTTTCACACAGAAGATGATGCTAGTTGGTTCTTAATTGATTAATAAGAACCTTTGCTCTCCACTAAATGGTAGCTCCAATGTATTCTTTTTGTTGGATATCATACATAGGGTTGAATTATTAGATGTAGTACTTCTTCTTTAGACCCAACTCTTTTCCCCATACTAAACTTATCCATAGCAAAATTCGTTAGCTCTTTGCTATTTGTAGGACAAGCATTGAAGTAGATATTCCATTTTTGCATCCATGTGTAGTTTTGTTTCATCCATGTTTTCTTTTTTTCACTCATGCCTTCCTAAAAGATAACATTAGGCCATCTACCTACTCCCATTTGCTCAATTCTTTTTAGATATCTTATGGCTGCACCATAGCAATTGCTTAGATGGGAATTGCTCCTGTTTCACTCAACATTATTTCATAAGGTACCCAACTTTTTATTTTGAACTTGCTTATGATCAAAAGTTTTTGGATTTTCTTAATTTGCTTCCATTTTGAGACAGGGGTGCTGCTAGCTCACAATTCACACCCATATAGCATCACTAAGCCATGTAAATTGTGGATTGCAACAGACTATGGGTCTACTTCCCCGATACAACAATTAAAACCCAATAAATATGAAGATCTAGCAAGCATTATGGGGCCAGTACTGGGTACAAATATATTATAGAACATTTTTCCCCAATTTAGGAAGTCTGAACACCTTAAATGTGCATCCATGGCAAGCTGCATAATCTTTTCCAATTCAGAGAGAGACATGTCTCTGACATCACAAATTCTGAATTGACATCAGGAGCTCTTGGACAAGCTTAGCCGTGCATGTTGCCTTCCTGCTTGGTGTTCCACAGCTGACTATGTAACGATAGCACAAGCTTTGTCACTACAGGTGAAGTCATACTTTTACTTTTACTGTGAAATAAGTCAAGCATTACTGCTGGCAATGAAATAGAGTACATTTACTAATGCTCTGATTGATTGTGGATGTTTCCAGCAGAATATCAAAACTGCAGACTGGTCAGAAAATGTAGCTCCATTTTGGTCATCTGTGAAAAATAAACTGAGTCCGGCTCTCCGTAAATCTGGTAAAGGTTTAAACCTTGTCCATGCAATTCTGAAATATTTTCAATTAAACCAACAATTAAGTTAAGTTCGAACTTAATTAGTAAAATTAAAATTAATTTCATATTCTTATCTTGACTATTGTTCTACAAATTTGTGTGTTTCTTGGATAGGATGGAAGCCTCTGAAAGGTGGCGTTCCTGTAACTAATCTTTGGGTGGACAGCTTCCAGAAAAAGCTCGTAAAATATGCAGTTATCACTGCTCAAAAACCTGCATGATGCACTTACAAAATCAATCTATGCAGTTATTACTGCTCAGAAACCTGCGTTAGAGAAAATAAAGTTATTCCAAATGTGCAATCGATGTCTTGCAAACCCTTCATTTAGAGTTCCAGAGGTAGAGCGATTAAAAACCTTATTCTGAGAAATAATTTTCCAAGTATATGCATGGTTTGACTTATAACTTTCTTAATTGAGTATAGAGAGTGATATGTGTTTCTAGTTGATATTAGGAGTGGGGACAGAGATGCCTTGCCTAAACAGGATGTGTCATGTGAGTTTTGAGACAAGGCTATTGTTTCAAAATAAATTTGGTCAAATTGTAATTAACAAAGCTGTAAGTGTGCTTTTTCTCTATGGAGTCGGCTGCGACACTAAATCACTTCAACATTGAGCCGGGTTCTGAGATAATTAATAATCAAATCGTTTATGTTGAGAGAAAAACAATATTTTATATAGTGTTTTGTTATTTTAATATATTGTTTTAAAATATTTTATATATTGTTTTATTATTTTTCTGTATTGTTTTTTTTATTATTGTGAGGAAGTGTCATGAATTATAAATAAAATAATTTTTTCATATATATATGATTTAGGAGATTGGTGATCACTAAATTCATAGAATTTTATGCATCAATAGAAAGGTATTGAGAGAATTAAATAAATTACTTTTTAATATAAAAAAAACAACAAGAACCCAATTATTTGAACTAACTCTCAAACTCTCCTTAACATAATATTTTTAAAAATATAAATGTTATAAAAAAACTAAACCAAACAATTATTAATCATTTTGTATGTATAAAAACAACCATTTTGGCATATTAGCAAATTAAATTAACTAGCAATTGTCCCAAAAAGATGCAAAGAGAGGCCCATAGAGTTGTTAAATTGAAAAAAATAATTTTTGGTTTCCATAATCAAGCAAATAATAATTGATATATTTTAATAGAAGTTTTTTAGGATTTTTTTTTTTTTTTTTTAATTTCTAATTTGTAATTACACAACCATCATGAAAGTAAATGGTGATACAGTAATGGAGAAGAAGTAGAAGATTGAATTTTGGATGATGCAATTGTCCATAAATTTCACATTGATGTTCACAAATTGTTGAGCACACACAATATGTAAACTAAAGGCAATTATTACTTTATTTAACATCTTGTAGAACTCTGCCTGTGTTCTACCACATGGGCACAAGCTACAACTTCTTGATTCTCTAACACCATGTGCGCTTATTGGTGCTCTAACACCATGTGGGAGGTTTAGGTTAGGATATTTAGGCACATTTTTTTAGCACTTTGATTCTCATAATTTTAAAAGACAATGCAAATCCTATGTTATGCACACAATGTTGGTATGACTGAACTCAACCATTACAATTAAATATAATATTTTAAAAATAATTGTAAATAATTTTTACTTAAGCCCTTGATACTGAATAGGTCCAAAACTTATGTAAAGATTATCCACCAACCTCTTTTTTGCATTTTTGAGAAGCAACCTGCCAAAAAGAGTTCAAAAAACTATAAGAAATCTTTGGATTATTGAAACCTCACAGAAAAAAAACATAGGGAAAACTAGGCTACATAGGTTAGTGATGTCTAGCTTCAAAATGTGTGAAGTACTAGATATTATTGTGGGTTCCCTTGTACTGATAAATTCGTGCAGGTTCAACATGGGTTAAGTAGTGGATCTTATAGTGGGTGACCTTGCATTGGTAAATTCATCCCCATAATAAATCTAGTGAAGAGTATCAAAACAATTCAATTGCAGAGAAACATTAGGGTTGAAAAATTTTCATTTATCCTATTTTACAACCTATGGGCTTACCTTTTGACCATAATTGAATCATAAATAATGGACCATGAAATTACTAGTAAATACAACTACCTAATCAGATGAAACCTCACATGTAATAAAATGAGAAAAGGGATAATTTGGTGATAAACAATTCTTAAGTATATAATACTTGGGTAGCTAGTTCTTCATAAAAATTTAGCAGCAATGACAGTCTTCATTGTACTAGAATTACAAATGGGCGATGCATGGTTTGTCAGAAACCTGGAATTGTTTAGCATGTTCTATGGAACTGCAAGGTTGTTGAAGCCTTCTTGATATGGCTTGTTGCAGAGTACAATCTTCTCTTTAATTAATAGTTTGGAATTGGCTATGCAGATCTCTGCCATGATTGACATATTTAGAGATACTGCAAATGCTCTTGAGATCAGAGACAAACTGGACATGCTAGCTATCCTTGCTTATGTAAGGAGGGTGAACCTAGTTTGTGACTGTCTTTTGGTTTCATAATGTATCATTCTTGATCTGCATTTTTATTATTCTGTAGTGAAATATCAAATGTATTTTTCACAAAATAATTGATAGAAGGCTAGAGAGTGTGACCATACCTAATTGGCTTCCCCTTATGATTGACCTTCTTGATAGAAAATTTTAAAGGAGAGAAGCCTATTTCAGGACTATGCTAGCAAAGAACCATCTATATAAAGGGAACAATTAATGTGTCTAATATGAAATATAGTGTGACATACAATGAATGGAACTGCCCGACACCTCCACTTAGAAACGAGCCGAATCAGGTCTGCAACGGTAGCCATGTAACCATTTAGCGAATGCATGATAAGATAGAATGTTAATTGACATAGACTCTTCACGAAAAAAAAATCAACTTGTTCAAAGGTACATATTAATCTGAAAATCATGATTAGCTTCCCAATTTATTAGGTTACTAAATCTTAAACACATTTGAATGACCCGTGTAATTAAAATGGTAAAATGCACTTACAAATGCATAGTTTCAATCAAAATTAGATGGTAAATATCCACGAGATTGATAACACAAAAAATGATACACACTGTCCAATTTCTTAGCTGTGTAAGTCCCAGCCTTATGCAAAACAGAACACTCATTAAGGTCAGGATACTTTTGTTGGAATATCATAGAAGAATCTAGATTTGTCAGATTCTATACAAACTTGTTTGGTTCAAGGAAAATTGAAACAATGAGACTCTCATAATAAAATTTGTGTTTCAATTATTCTCTCATTCCTAGAAAGTATGATTTTATTCATTTTCCAACAAGGAGTTTAAATTTGAGTAACGTTTGCATATGTACTCCACTTATTAACATTGGAAGGAGAAATTGAATCAAGCATAAAAGGATAAAAATGACCCTACCACGAAGATAGAGTTCAAAGGCCAAATAGACTGCAATTGGAATGCTAACCACATAGTATGCCTAACATTTGGATAGGCACCTAACTTTTTCCATCCACATCATCTATCAATACCTGCAAAGGTGTTGGAATTTTAGAAAACATGACCTCTTAGGTAGGTGTGTGTGGGTGAGTGTGATTCTATACTATGCCATATTTGAAGAAATCTATGGGAAATATTTTGTACCTGATAGTTTACCTTGGATGCCATCCAAAATGGTTGAGGATGCATGTAGCGACATCATGCTTGAAACATAGGCAACTACCTCTCCTTCGTTTCTATAAGAATAGCCCTAGACATTTCGAACAAAGAATAAAGTAGCTCCTATCATGAAAGCTACAATGGCTGACATATAAAGTGTAACATGCATTGAGAACCGTGAAACACATGGGTGTCAAGTTCCTATTTTATTGGAAACTCATGTACTGGAATGTAAAAAGATAGAATTGAAATTATGGAGAATATGTAAGGCTGGAAACTAAATATGCTTAGAATATTTTCTGTTAGTTCTATTTTTGAAACATTTATACCAACCTCAGAGCAGCATAAAATAATAAAAACTGAGCTCAAAACAAAATTAAATGTTTATTACCAGTGGAAAAACAAATGAAATTATGAAGCTTTATATATAATAAAATTTTCAGCTATGAAAAACTTACCACATGGAGAGAATTGACATCTTAAGATGTGGTTAAGGCAATGAACCAGAGAGGAAAATAAGCATTTCAAAAAATTAGTACTCCAAGTTGTTGAAAAACATAGAGGTATTAACACAAAACATAAAATAATAGCATGAGAATTTTCATACATAAAATTGATTCCCACTGCATAAAATTTTGAAAATTTGAATACCTTGAAGCTAGTAAAAAGTAGTGGAATAAGCAAAAATAGAAAGCGAGATTGAAGCAATACATGAATTTTTCAGATTCAACTACTCTCTAGAAACAAAGGAAAAGGACTCGTACACCAGATCATCACTGAAGACATAATAAGAAAATCAAGAAAGCTATGATATCATATAATGCTCCTCTTGAGGAGTATTTGGAGATGGGTTTGAATCACGACAATGGAGATAAACACTGTTAGAGAAACATTTGAAATTACATTGAATGGCATAGTAGTTGAAAAGAATATGACTTATATACAGAGAGATATACAAAATTGCTTAGTAGTTCAACGGAACATGAATGCACTTGAAGGTGAATCAATATACATGTGTATAATAAAAGTTTGTGATGTCATGTAAAAGCAAATGCAGAAAGGTGAATATCATCTATATCACGATCAATAAGGTCAAAGCTGAAGACTTTTTCGGAGCCACGCGCAGTGCTGTAATTTTTCAAGGTTGTCTTTGCTGATGCTCGACCTTGGATTGACCAATACTTTTGGTAGGGATTGAGTGCCTTGAATGATACAATTGTAGTTGTGGTCGTATTCTTCAGGGTACAATAGAGGGCATAATCTCTTGTGTTGATGACAAGCTTGATTTGGATTCGCCTACCTTTGCGTGTAATAATGTTGATGAGTCCTTAACCAAAGCTGTTTTACGTCACACAACCTCAAGTTCAAGAACTTGAATGGACCTAGTGTGAATGAAGGGGAAAATAAATAAATTGATGTAGAATCCTTCGTTATGCAAGAAGAATGAAAATACAAAAAAAAGAAAGATGTTGAATTCAGAATTTAATCTTACAAAGAGATTTGAGATGTTGTGCAAGTTGTTTTTTTAAGAAAAATGACTGAGCTGGTTTGGATGTCTTCAGATGCAACTTGTGTGTTATACATAGATGGTAGCAAAGTCCTGTGTTGATGCGTGCCATCATAGAGAGTGATGTGAAAGTGTGAGGATGTAATTTTTGATAAGGTAACAAAGCCGATGTTGATTATTTGGAGTAGAGGTTGAATCTCAGTGAAAACATTAAACAATAGAGGTATGGCATTCTGAGTCAAGGTTGGCTCCATGATATTAGAAAAGTACAACCTTATTTTTGTAATGGTAATACTTGTAATTCATTTTAATGCATTGGAAGATATATGAAAGCATAAAATAATATGTAAGTGAAGCATGAAATAGAATTTCAAATATAATTTATATCATGATTTTCTCAATATGCATTGTAACTACCCTCTTCTCATATTCTACAAGAGCACTTCTTTAATACCTATCTAATAGATTTGTTCGTAGTGAACACTTAGATTTCCAATTGGAGGCAGCGCCATAAAACCACTAGAAATTCCCTTTCCTTATCCAATTCCATAAAAACCATTTATTGGGAAAAATTTCCCCTGCAACACCTTTTAAGACTAGTCCTAAAGCAAAACCACCAAATATTCCACAAGAAAAGGGCCACATCTTAGGTCTTCCTCTATCAACATTTTAAATTTTAGGTATTTCTTCAAAGGAATTCAGTTTAGGTCATGGGAAATATGCAAGCAAAATTCATTGGAGTTGTATTGTGTTAGATAATTTGCATCACATATATAATGATAAAAAGTGAAATATGCTCCATAGGGAAGGACATTGAAAACACTGATGTTGTTAGTATCAGAGGAAGAGAAAAAAGTGACAAAAATTAATTGTATGATTTTTCAACCGACATAGGTAGGTAATCTGAAGCTAGCTCTAGAATAGGGTACAGATATAAACTAATGAGAAACATATTTTTGTGGATATGAATGTGAACAAGGCATAGGTTAAAAAAAAATGCTAGAACTTGTCTTTGAATATTGTCATTTTTTCAAGGTAGGAACACTATGTAGGCTCAAACTTTAGAGGTAGTACAGAATATTAAACGTCCATGAAAATTTGAACTAGGTATCTAATATTTACTGTAAAACACACCTTCTACATTAAACATAGGAATCATAATGAAGGCATGCCTTCCTAGTCAATTTGGAATTTGGGTTTTTCATTGGAAGATTTATTTTGGAGACAGGTATATGCACAATCCAGAATAGTCATCAAGAAACCATGCAATTCTATTCATTGATATCATCGTGGTTGCTGATTAGAATGTTGTCCATATAAAATGCTAATATTCAGTTGTACCTTCTTCAAATAACCTTCTATTGTAGCCGCTACAACACCACCCAAATTTTGGGTATATTTAAAAATTTCGGGTCCCCCCTAGGCTCGCTTAGTCGTTAAGGTCTTTCACCGAACCTGCAGTCAGTGAAATCCCAGCGACCTATCCCTAACCCCTCATGAGTTGTCTCGCCATCATGATCAGATGCCGTTGTTGGAATCATGCCATATGTGGGAAGGATCATCTAACGTACACTCAAACATTCTTACCGCAGTCGTGCCATGTGTAATGAGATTACCATGCATACGTTTCAATGGAAACCTTTTGTGTATTGATGAATAAAAGCCTTCCCGATGTAGGTCATTAAGCATGTTGTTCGAATACTTCTCTTAAACTTGTTGGTTTAATATGTTTTATCTGTGGTCACCATTATCAAAGAATAATTATGATGTCGTAATGTTCCACACAGGTCGACCCCACGGGTGACAAACTCCTCAGTCGTGTCACGACATCAAGGGTAATAAATTGTGCTCAACGACGAGGCCAAAGTTGCGGAACAGGGAAGGATCAGGGGCAAGTGATCAGTACTGTTAAAAGGAGGATGGTGTGATGCACGACGATCAGAAAAGAACCCTCTATGTCACTGATGCAAAGGCTTCCTTCACTAGAGCGCACCAGATGCTTAAAACGCTCCGTTTGAAAATGTATAGATCCTACATCATATCATCTAAATGTCGATGGTGTACGCAAAGGAACATATTTCGCCACTTCGATGAATCTAGCCTGAAGTATAGCCCGGTGGACATAGCCGACTCAAGAGATCTCCCTAGAGAATGACAATCTCATATGGGTGTGGCAAGTCGACGGCAAAGTTTCAAATATGGCAACGCACCTTTGAGGAAGCAACATCTGTAAATTTTGAGATACATACTATGGCATTATTTAGGCTGCAAGGAGTACGTGTGGAGGAATGAAAATGCCTTAAAACCCTAGTCTTCTTTGCTCTTGAAAGTTGTCTAAACGAGACCATAAGAAACAGGGAATTTCAAATTGAACCTAGAGGGTCATGTTGAAATGCATACGCCTTTGGTAGCCGGGTAGAAAAGGTCAATATGAAAAGGGCTATCAATGTGGCTTGAGAAGTATATTTTGACTCTCGATCTTTCAAAACGAGAAGCTTTCGTATTATGAGGAAAAGTAAATGATCAAATTAAAACTAGGCTCGGAAGCATATGGTTTTAAAACCATAAGTCATCTTGGAGCAAAAATCAATGATAACATTATAAAGGGCGCAAGGTGATGTTGTATATATTAATGCAAGGTGCAAGACCATGCAGGTTCCAAAATATATAAAATGGGAAACATTACAGCGTATATAATGGTCAAAGGTTTTTTTTTTAAAACATAGCACGTTGCATGGGCGCCAAGTTCGATGGTTGAGAAAATACATTTGGTGATCCAAAGTCTTGGTGTGAATTGTAATATTATTCAAACCATATAAGGTTAATGGAACGATATAAGGGCGCCGAGTAGACATGATGATCGTGTTTTATACTACGGCATTTAGAGCATATGCTTAACAGTCAAAGCTTATATTTAAAGCATGGGTCAAAAGGCGTTTGAACGTGGAGTCCAACGTTCAATGTCCACGTTTCATGGAGCCAACGTAAATGTTATACATAGCTCCAGGATGCCATCATCGTTAAGCCAAAGGTTGTAAACAATAATTTTTGTTCCATGTGGACCAATGTCATCGAACTGCGTCATAAGCTCAGTTTCCGATGCATATGGCCAAGTTTTTGGGCCAAGTTTTTGGTCCAAGTACTTTTTGTGCTGCGAACTAACATTCTCGGTCCTTCATGATCTGATGGAAGCTCAAAATCAACCATTGGAACAATGATGTCGTCCTGCGCAGTCTTCCTCAAGAATGTATAGGAAAGGAGCCCAATACTCTGTGTTGAAGAGCTGCCAGAAGAACTTCGGGTGAAAACAATTGCATCTGCTCCTAGCCTCATTATGCTTGTTTTGAAACCATTACCATATTTTCCAATGGTAGTATTTGTGTTCTTCATGGAGTATCCCAAGCTCATACACTGCCGGATGGATTCAGGATCCATACCCCCTCCATCATCCTGAAAAAGTAAAGCATGGCTGTAATCTCGTGGGTTAAAAATTTGGTCTGCTTTAACATAAGTTACACCATTTTGGATCTCTTCAACTGCATTATCAAAAAGCTCTGCAATCGCTCCAAATGCCCACTTGTGGGAGGTTGCATTAGAATGAAGAAATTTAGGGTGTACACGAACATGCTCCATTCCACCTGTTATAAGTCTCTTTTGTGTAGATTGAACATCATAACATTCTCCTGCTCTCCAAAACTGGTGAAAACCATTTTCTCGGGGACTAAATCTAGACTGATATGACAAACCCGTAGTGATATGTTTTTGATGCGTTAGAAAATTGGCGCAAACATGCACCCCCACGTTACATGAAATTAAAAGTTCGATGCCATGTTTTGGAAACATGGCGCAGACATGTATGGGCATGTGGCATCGAGCCAAAGGTTCGATAGTGGATGTTCGAAGCAATTTACGTGTGTAGCAGTCAATGTTACGTGGGAAACATGGCGCAAAACTACATGCACACGTTGCAGGGAGTCAAACCTCCGATGGCACGTTTCGATTTATGTTAAAACATCTGAGGGAGGTATATATACATAAGGTGGTCAATTCTACGATTAAAATGGCGAATCAGGACTATGTGAAAACACGTTGCGTGGAGCCAACGTTCGAAGTCTACATTGCAGGGAGCCAACGCAAATGTGTACACATGGCGGGTGACTTTTCAACCAAGGCATGAAGCACAGTGCTTGACAATCGGTAACCACGTAAAACCGCCAAACAAAGCATACGAGGAACGTTCGAGCGGCTCAGATGTTTTATGCCAAAGTGTTAGTCCATGAAAAAACTCGTGGAGTGGACGCATATATTTAACAGTTAAAATTTTACGTTCAAATAATGGAGCCGAAGGTTCGAGGGCGGTTTTCAAATCATGTTACATAATATTTAGTCAAACTTTGCGTTTAGACGGTGGAGCACAACCACACGAATACGTTGCAAATGGGCGATGGTGCAGTTCTAATCCGTGGGCAGGTATGTATGTGTGCGATCAACTCCACGTCGGAAACATAGCGTAGAATGCCATGGAGACATTGTAAATTGGTGAAAGTGTCCCACGCCAGAGTTTTAGTCGTTGGAGCAGACACATATGGCATTCACGTTTTATGATTGAGCAGGTCGCAGGGTCGTAGAGACAAAGCATTGCCCAAGGTTGCGACTCAGCCAGTTTGCGACCTAGCGACCCCTTCAAGTCGAACGTTAGCTCAGGTCGCAGGGTCGCAGAACGCTCTGCCCATGGAGAGCTGCGACCCAAGAAATTCTCCGACCCAACGACCCCATCAGAAAACACAAATTCATGCTATAATCGATCGCCCACGTGTTTCATTCACCGAAAAAGCTGCTGATGTGCCGCATTAAATGGATGGGCTACCCAATGCATGATGCCATGCGCCAGCGATGATTATGCTGCTATGCGCAGACAAGGGGGTGGAAAATCATTAAGGCTTGGGGGCAGGTATATGACAAGTGGTCAGAGCTGCGCTTAGATGTGGAGCCAGACCTCATAAACAGGTCTACGATGGCAGGTACAAGTGGGCATGAACGCAAAGGTTTTGATGGCGAAGTTTCATTCCATGCTAAACATTGGAGACATGGCGCAGAACCAACAATGGACACATTGCATGGAAACAAATGTCGATGGCAGGTATTCTTGCCGTAAAGGGGAAAAGTTGGCTAAAGATATCCATTTCCCACAAAATGTAGAAGGTTCAGGTCTGGCTCCATTTGACTGTTGGCTATGTTTGCGAGGGATCAAACAATGGCTTTGCGTATTGAGAAACAACAGGAGAACGCAAGGAAAATTGCCGAAGTTTGTCATCTCATCCTCTGATTGAGAAAGGATATTATGCTGGTTTTCTTGGCCACCCAGGCCACCATTTACATTTCTCGTAGGAAAAAGGAGGGGTCTCTGTTATTAACTTTCAAACTGGTTTTGGGCTCTTTCAAAGCACGTCGTTGAAAACACAAAGCTTTTCAGCATAACCGTTAGTTTTGGTAGTGTGAAGTTACTCATCAGTCTTCCATGTTTCGTGTCACAATGCAAGTATACCCTCTAAAGTACGAAAGTCCCAAGGATTAAGTGAGGATTTAATTCGCCTTTCTGATGGGATTGAAGATGCAGAAAGACCTGATTGCTGATTTAGACTAAGCAGTCAAGTCTGCACCTGTCTAATACCAGCTGATTGATGCTTTGAAAACAAGTTATGTGAAAGTTCATGAAACCAAGTAAAATCTGAAATGGACATTTGTTGAGTTCATGGCTAGCTAGGGCGCTAGAGCATGTTTAACAGGCATCCAACGATGGCTAAATATTTGCGAAGAGTTTTGGATCCCTTCCAAATTGTCCACAACTGTTAGAGGTCGCATGGAGTGATATCAAATATGTCTTTTAATTACACCAGTTTTCAGCTATATATCATTCTATCCAACAGATTTTGATCATGGAATCCATTGGACCATTACCAGGCAGAAGGACGTCGTTTTAAGCTGGGCTTCTATGCGTGGCAGATCTAAGGCGTTTTGCATCCATGGGCTGCCAGCGCACTTGGAAGGAAAGAGTGAAGATGTAGATAACAAAAGGATCGTGTGTTGAAATGCGCGAAATCTGCATTTCAAACTCGGTCTACAACCATACTAATCTGGATTTACAACAGTTGAAGAGGCACAAAAATGGCCTACTCAAGCCATTCTCTCTGATGACAAATTCTTGACCACACAGGGGTCTAAATTTATTGTTCTTCGCTCTTGCAAATTAATTAAAATGCCTTTAGCATTATTATTGTTTCAATCATAGAGATATGTGACCTACGTTATTTTATTGCAGGAAGAACCTTTCAGTCTGCACAAAGAGCTAGATTTTAAAGCTTTTAGGAAGTGAAGGGTGTTATCGCCATGAGGAACTGTTTCTTTCATGGTCAGAATAGCTTACAGGCATGAACCTAATGAAGTGTTTCTAACAACACTTCCTTCGGTCTTCACGCTTTATTATTTTTCTCTCGCTACTCATAGTGTCGTATGTACATTTAATGCATCAAGCATATGTCTTGTATCAGTCGATTAGGTGTGTATTCATTGTTTTATCGAGTTTAAGCGAGACCCAAAGAAAAGGAGAAATCAGTGGTAGCCTGACCCACACCCCGGACGGGATCCCTAATCCAAACGGTTCAAGGTCTAATTGGGACCTTTTATCGGGGAGATCCCCTGCTGTTGGCTGGATAGATTTTCCCGTCAAAACCTTCTCTCAGGTTGAGGTGCATCATCTTTAGATTATCATCCAGTAGCTACTCAACCTTAGATAGAACAGAGGGAATGTTTTGAGGTTTTTTTTAAACTCAATTTATTACAGAAGTTTGTGTTTTCTAATCACATACTTTAAACATCACAACATTGATTTGGTAATCATTGTGTGATACAATATGCTAATAACACTGTAAATATACTTTGAATATCCCTCTTTGAAGAACTATGGATGCACTTAGTTATTCACTTTCCATTGATACTATTTGAAATCAGTGTTTTCCTTCACTTTGATGGAGCATTTTGACACATTACACATCTTTAAGCATGTCCTCAAGTGAGACGATGCAATAACTAATGAAATATTGTGGTTCTAAAGTGTTACTTCATACTTAATATATGCATATGTTAAAGCCATAACACTATTATGAACATAGAATTAATGGCCTTGTCATGATCCGAATGGTATATTTTAATTCACATCATCTTTGGTATCATATATTTTGTATGGTGTCTTTCAGTGGCTAGCATGATATTACATCTCATTTTCTATCACATTCTTGGTGAGTCTTAAACACCAATTGTTAACTGTGGAATACGCACATATAAACTATGGACACAAAACTAGTAATTTCATTAGGGGAATTTTGAGGTCTAAAATGGGCCTCCTAAGGAAATTATAAAATAATAGTGGAAAAAATCAAATAAGATTTGATGACATCATCAAATTTAAGAGGGAAAAATGAAAAAACTACTTTTTCAACTCATATTTTCAACTTATGTCCTAAATTTTTTACTCAAATTTCGAAAGGGAGTACTCATTGGATGCGAAATTTAATTCCTCATCCAAGGAGTACCCATGTTGCATACTTTCGATGGGTCCTACTACACGAAAAATGAGAAATACATAAAAAAAACGTGATTACAATCACTTTTTTTTTATGTATTTCTCATTTTTTGTGTAGTAGAGTTCATAGAACATGCAATATGTCTGGATGAGGGTCATCAATGGTATCTACATGATGCAAAATTTTAAGTTATTGAAAAAGTAGTTTTATTATTTTATTATTTTTTACTATTTTTACCATTTTATTTAAAAAATGGTAAATCATCCCCCATGGTTTACATCATCATATTGAATCCTATTGGTTGTTATAAAGTTTAATTTTGTTGTACATTTTTCATAGGAGGCCCATTTTAGACCTCAAAATTCCCCTATGTCACATTGCTTCACACATCTGTTAATGTGAAGTTCGAATGATGAATGTTTGCAATGATAACTTTAAATTAAAGATGACCTAAAGTTAGTGGTTATGTGAAGATATGCTGTCATTTCTGAGTATTATATATGGCCAAATTGATATCCTTAAAGTAATTTACATGTCACCTCTTGATTGCTATATTACATAAATTAAAAATGAGATTAAAAAACTGGTTTTCTGAGATTATTTTGTTAGATAAGCATCACCTCAAATCTGTAACAATATTTCCACCACTGTCGACATCATGGTTCTATGATCAGGTTTGGCTATTTGTGATGTTGATGAATGCCCTTTAAACTGAGCATTATATACAACATTTGAAATGTCTTAAGTTCTTCTCTCCTAAAATAGAGTAGCACTTTGACATGTGATTAGATTCATGATATTGTTTCAAATATTACTGGTGTTATTTCATTATTATGATCTAAGCTACTGTTCATGACAGTGCCACTCCTGCTTAATTATTACAATTGTAAAACAAAGTATTCCTATTCAACTGGCATAAGTATGATGAAAAATGGTGATGAATAATGATATGTGAATTCATATTTGTAAATCATTATGCATTTGTTTTTATCTCCATTGATTGAAGTTGAGCACTTTTGAATGGTCCACTAAGAAATATCTCGCTTCCTATCATAAATTTGAATAAGCATTTTTCTCTCAAGTCGACACATATTGCACTTATTCATAATTGACACACATTTTTCACACATAAATGATTTTTTTCACTTTAGAATGAATAGAGATGTTGACCAAGTCTTTTGTCAAGTCAAGCTAGAAAAGCCTTTCCTCTTTACTACATGATCTAGCTTAGTTTGACTCATAAGAAAACCATTAGGTTAGGAAGTCCCTTGTTTAGTCTTAAATTAAGAGGCAAGGCAACCAAGGTGAAACTGGGTTGCTTGCCTTACTTTATGGTTGCTCATTGGCTCTCGTGCTAGGGTTATGCCTCTTCCCCCTAGGTGAGAGTTTGAGCAAACAGGACCAACAAATTTCTCATAATATCATATTTAATTTTTAGGAAAAGCATATATGTGAGTAGACACTGGTTCCACCAAATCCCTTGTTATATAACTTAACGATTTCTCGACTAATACAAGAGGTTTGGAAATGAGGGTTTTTGCATGGTTGTAGTGGGATTATTTGCATTGAAGGTAAATATTTAGAAAAATAGACCTAAAATGTTTACAAACTAAATTTGTTTTAAGGAACACTCCCCACTGACTGGGTAAACAATGAAGTACTTCAAAAGGGAGCTAGCCCTCCATCAATGCAGTAAGACATAGGATGTTTAAAAGCACAAGAAAATGTGAAAATTATGACTCAAGCTAATAAAACCTCATAGCCCAAATAGAGCAATCCTACCCTTGTTATACAGAGCTCAAAATAACATTTATGTAATTTTCCCATATTGTCTCCTAATGATGTCTTTAATTGCAATTTCTAAATAAAAAGCCACAAAAAATAAGCTAAAAAACAAAAAATACTATAAACATCTCATGTTCATCACATTATAGTGAAATAGAACATAACATATATATGTAGATCCATAAGAACCTCACAAATATCATAATATCATGTCATCAGTGCATACATCTCAGTCTCAATCAAAATATTTACCCACCCACATGTCAAGGGGCTAGCCTAAAAACAAAATTGTGTTGGTTCAAAAATCATACATATATGACATATCACTTGAATACATTAGCCTAAGTGGTAAGACCACTAGGCTCCCCATGCTCCCGCCTAAGTATTTTCTTAGGAATTTTGACACATTACACATCTTTAAGCATGTCCTCAAGTGAGACGATGCAATAACTAATGCAACATTGTGGTTCTAAAGTGTAATGTCATAATTACTATGTGCATATCTTAAAGCCTTAACATTGTTATGAACATAGATTAATGGCCTTCTCATGATCCGATTGGTTCATTTTAATTCACATAATCTTTGGTATCATCTATTTTGTATGGTGTATTTTAGTGGCTAGCATGACATTACATCTCATTTGATATCACACCCTTGGTGAGTCTTAAACACCACTTGTTAATTGCAGAATGCACACAGCTAAACTATGGACACAATACTAAGAATTTTCACATTTCTTCACACATCTATAAATGTGAAGTTCGAGTGATGAATGTTTGAAATGATAAATTTCAATTAAATATGACATGAAGTTACTGGTTATGTGATGATATTTCCTCATTTCTGAGTATTATATATGGCCAATTTCATATCCTTAAAGTAATTTACATGTCACATCTTGATTGCTATATTACATTAATGACAAATGAGATTTAAAAACTGTTTTTACTAGCTTATTTTTTCATATAAGTATCACCTCAAATATGTACCGACAGTTCCATCATTTCCCACGTCATGGTTCTATGGTCAGGTTTAGCTATTTGTGATGTTGATGAATGCCCTCTAAACTGAGCATTATTTACAACATTTGAAAAGTCTTAAGTTCTTCTCTCCTAAAATAGAGTAACACTTTGAAATGTGATTAGATTCATGATCTTGTTTAAAATTTTACTGTTGTTATTTCATTATTCTGATCTAAGCCACTGTTCGTGACAGTGCCACTCCTCCTCTTCTTTTCTAGTTTTTCCTGCTTTTTCATTCTAGCATTTAGATGCTTCTTTTGTCTTCTTTTGGAGATGATTTTACACTACCAATACTCTCATATATCTTCATATGACTTACAGTCCCATTTGGAAATATTGGCCACCAGTGAATAATTATTGTAATTTAACTTAAATTAAACTACTCTTTGGATGTTTATACCCTGGACCTCCAATTTCATAACCTGTGTGTCACTGACCTTTCTCCATTTGTCTATTATTTCAACATCCTTTATATCGGTGTTTATATCATCATCATCTAAGCTAAGTTGTAGTTGGGTGTTTATGTCTCATCATCTATGTGATGTCAGTGTTTGTGTCTCGAGTTTGGAATAGACTACAACTGGCAAAGATTAGGGAAGTGAGATGGATCTGAGATTTTTGGTTCTATTTGCTGCATTCTTCAACATCATGTTTTGTTTGTCATGCTAAAGCTGGTAGTTGTACCCAAATGAGAAATAGTGACATAATATTCTTGTCATGAAATTGGGTAACCTCTAGTTTTTGGTTGAACTCATGTTTTATATTCCTTCAAGAAAATTTAAAGAAGGGGAGCTATGATTTCATATGTCATGATGTTGTGAAGATCTAAGCTTGTTTAATCTGACCATAATCGTGACCAATTGATATTTCTCATACTTACTAAAATGTTTTTTGAAGTTAAGGGCAACAATAACGTACTTGCACTATGAATGTGACCAAGGTTATCTACAGTCACCATAGATGTGACTAAGTGATACTTCTTATACTTACTGAAATGTTTTTTGAAACTAAAGGCAACAATATAAGCTTACTTACTTTCACTATTAATGTGACCAAGTTATCTTTTTTTAAACTATTTGAGCTAAAATGAGGATTCCAAAGAAGGGAAATAAGTCTCTTTCGGTTTTCCTATTCTTGAATCATCACAATTTCATGTAATTATGAACTATAATTATATTCGGTAACCTATTATTTCAGTATCTACACATGGAGTATGGACTCATGCATCTCCACAATTCACTCGCTAGATAAGGATTGGTGAAGTAGATATTAGGACTTTCTTTCATTACTGTGGAAGGCCTTCGTCTTCATTGAATATAAATAGAAGTTAGGGGAATGAGTGGTTGTTATCGAATTGTTCTGTGTGGGTTCAATTCTGAAGATTTGACTTCTATTTGAGGCAGAGGTCTAGACTCTTTTTTTTTTCTTGGAAACAACTCCCCAGTAAACTCCTAGTCACTTTCCCTGATCCAAGGATGATATCTAGTGTAAAGTGGATGGTGTAAATTTGTAATTTCCTGAAAAAAGTGGCACCAACTAATTGATAAATGTCTTTGGAAGAGGTATAGACTCTACTAATCATGTCATTTAGTTTTATTTTGGCAGTATATATTGGTCAGTTTTATTTATGCAGTTGCTTAACATTGTAGAGATTAATACCATGTGTATGTTCTTAGATTTCTCCTTTGGCAACTTGCAAGAAAAAAATTCTATTTTAGTTACCCCCTACAGGCCACTCCACCCTTAACTAGAGTTTATACATGCTCTGTGCTAGTAGTATAAGCACTAAAATTAATACCCTGTAGGTAGGAAAGAAGTCACTTGTCTCTCACTAATCTCAGTTTACCTTTGTAGCTCATCTCTCTCTGGTCATTTACAACATTTGAAATGTCTTAAGTTCTTATCTCCTAAAATAGAGTAACACTTTGACACGTAATTGGATTCATGATCTTGTTTAAAATCTTACTGGTGTTATTTCATTATTTTGATCTAACCTACTGCTCATGATAGTGCCACTCCTGCTTAATTTTTACAATCATAAAACTGAGTATTCCTATTGGGCTAGCATAAGTATGATGAAAAATGGTGATGAATAATGATATTTGTATTCATATTTGTAAATCATTGTGCCATTTGTTTTTTATCTACATTGATTGAAGTTGAGCACTTTTGAATGGTCCACTGAGAAATATCTCATTTCCAGTCATAAATTTGAATAAGCATTGTTCTCCTAAGTCGACACATATTGAACTTATTCATAATTGATACACATTTTTCACACATAAATTAATTTTCTTTTTCAATTTAGAATGAATAGAGTTGTTGACCAAGTCTTCTGTCAATACAAGCTAGAAAATACTTTCCTCTTTACTACATGATCTAGCTTAATTTCACTCATAGGAAAACCCTCAAGTTAGGAAGTCCCTTGCTTAGTCTTAAATTAAGAGGCAAGGATTGATGGTTTCTCATTGGCTCTCATGCTAGGGTTATGACTCTTGTATCCCATAATGAGCGATTGCCTCCTAAGGAGTCACATTTTATACTACTGGTAAGAAATTAGGCCAATAGTCATGAATGGATAAATCCTTTATGGTACCTTATCTAAAATAAATATTTCTAACCTCTATAGGACCTACTAGTTGAGTAGTTTAAAACCCAAGAATATCAATTTGTATTTCTATACCCTGTAGGTAAAAAATAAGTCACTTGTCTCTCACTAATATCAATTTTCCTTTGCAGCTCATCTCTCTCTCGTCATGGTGGTTACCTACTCTACCAGACTCTAACATCTCGCCATAAATATTTTCATTCTATATTATAAATCATACAAATCTTGGTGTAGTATACAATACACAAGGAGTATCTAGATCTATCTCTTTATGCTTTGGATCAAACCATAAAAGAAATCTGTATGGTGCCAATATCCCTATCTATAGGTAGCAGTAAAGGCAATATCAAGATTCAGTATGCTACGCCCTATAGATGGTGTGCATCCGACTAGCAACCAGAGTGAAAGAGATGAGAGCAGTCTTCCATGGGTACATCCCAACAGGGGAAGGAACAAACTAGTTCTTTCTTGCAACAGGTTTTCAAGAGTTAATTAAGACGATTAAGTATCGAATTTGAAAGTTCATTTTGGTTTTGAATATTAAGTATCAAAATAGAAAGTTCATTTTGGTTTTGAATGTATTAAATTTTTTTGAGTAATGTGGCCTATGTTAAATGCAGATGCAGGCCGGGGGCACAATGAAGGGTGCTACAAAAACTGTTGTGGATACTTTCAAAAGCTCCTTTAAGGGTAGTGAGGGCAAAAAAAAGAAGTGAGGATGACTGTTGTACCATGCTGAGCCTATATTTTTGTACTTTGGCTTACCTATAGCATCCCTAAAAGTGAAAGCCTGTGGGTGGCAATTAGTAAGCGAAGGGGTTGAAATCAATCCAAATCTGGTTTAAATCATGAGTTTAGTAGATAAGTAAACCTAGATAGTCTCGAAATTCAATCCAACCCTTCTAATTATTCAAGAATTACGAATTCTGAGTTAGTTCATCAAGCAGGCTTAATATATGATGCACGTGCCATCGCTTAGTATATGATGTAAAAAATAAAAGCTACACCAACAATCAAGTTAGTTTCAAGATCATTCTTAGCTACAACAGTGCAAAATACATGTTGTTTTATTGTCTTCGAGGTCAATTTATTGCGCAAATCGCTCTTGATTTCCTTAGGTACAGGTTCGAAAGAGGCCCCTGGTCTCTAGCTATAGCTGTGTGACTGTGTAGAAAATTTTAATTGGGTAGTCTCAGAAAAATAGCATAAGCAGAGAGAGTAAATAAAATATACAAAATAACAACCGAAAAGACAGAATAACTGAGCTAATAGGATAGGAAATCTGATCATCCTGACCATAGTTTCCAAATTCTTTTGGTCGTGCAAGTCGTAAGCCAGTTGTTGGTCATCAAGAGTAATGCCAAGAGTAATGGGGAATTGAATAATGGGAGTCGCAGTTGCAGGCATAATGGGGAATTGAATAATGGGAGCTTCAGTTGCAGGTATAATTGGGAATTCAATAATGGGAGCTACAGTTGCAGGCACAATGGGGAATTGAATAATGGGAGCTGCAATTGCAGGCATTTCCTTTGAGTGGAAGAGTTGAAACCGCATTTCTGTTATGCAGCCATTTCCCTGAGTCAAGGTCAGTCTGAGATCATCAAGTCGCTACCATCTAGAAGTTAGGGTGGCATATCAAATTGTTAGATTAATTATCCATTCTGCATAGGTGTCAATAGGAGACAAGAAATGTCGACTAAAAAAAAATTGCCCTCATTCAAAAGAAAAGACCTAATGGCCTAATTATCTTACTCTTATAAAAAATATTCATTTTTTGTCTGTATAGAAACAACCACTTTGACCTCTTAGAAATATTAGAAAAATAAGTAAATAATCTTACTCTTATAACTTAAATCGATCAAAGTATTATATTCTTAAAAATAATCAACATATGTATTATATTTTTTTTAAATATCATAATAGTGTTTCCATCCACTTATCTCGAAGTATTATATTCTTAAAAATAATCTACATATGTATTATATTTTTTTAAAATATAATAATAGTGTTTCCATCCAGTTATCTCTCATTGAGTTATAACTATCTTATAGATCCACTAATCATCTACTACTTTGTCATTGAGTTATAATTAGTTTAGAGTCATTTATCATATTTTTGTGGGTGTGGATTTTTATCAAAGTATAAAATATTATTAATTAATTAATAATTTATTATGATTAATATATTAAATTATTTATAATAATTTATAATAATATTATTAAATTAATATTAAATTAACTAATTAGTATTTAATTATTATAAATTAACTAATATTTAATAATAACTTATTTTTCAAGAGCGTTTTCTATTGTCGTATAGAAGAGATGTTGTAATGTGTTGTTATGTAATATAAAAATAAAAATAAAACCTAAATCCATTTTATTTCTTGGTTGGTAACCTTCCATGAAACCTACCATAAAAATGCATGCAATTAGAATTCTTTTACACAATTTACCCATACGTAACTATCCAAATTACTATTCCAACCATTAAATAGAATCTTCATCATTACATGGAGTAAATTTAGTGAAGGAATAATAAGCTACATAACCATTACCAACCACTTTTGTAGCATATAAACTATTTGATGTAATATAGTTAATCACATAATTGATATTATAAACATCGGGTCGTGCTAGGAATCGACATGATAAAAGTAACACAAAAAAAACCACATCATTAGACACCAATATACCATGGAAACCCCATATGGTAAAAACCAACTAATGTTTAATTTTATTAATAAACGCTCATGAGAGTGTTTACCCCTCACTCAATGACTTATAAGAGAGTCCATCCCTTAACCATTGTCATAAAATATTACAATGAAATATCATTAAAATATAGCATATCTAGCTAAAATCTATTACAATCAACGATGATATCATTTACCCACAAATTTTAAAACTTTATATCTTTGTGGTTTGGTTGTTATATCAATGGACCATCTTGCATCTCGCACTCCCCAATCTCCTTGGATCATTAGTACTTTACCTGCCATAATGTCAAGCATAATCTAGAATTTTCATAAGTCACCATCATTTCTAGTCAATGTTCTTGTCAACAAGCTTTGATTACATGATTAGATAAAGTATTAATCAACCAATAATTAGCCTTTTAATGTGATCATTCAATTAGACTTGTCTTCCAGACCCCCATTACAATGTTGGGGATGCGAAGAACCTCATTGCATCAAAAAATTTCCTTATCGGAAAAGACTTGAGCAAATTGCACAAGTACAAGAAGCGTCCATGGTGGGAGAAGTGGAAAGGAGTTCGCCTAAGATCAATGTAGCCCTAAAAGATTATCGACCAGAATACCAACTGACAATGGTGGAATTTTAAGGTAATATTTTAATCATGTTGTGTCCATATTAATTGATCCTGGATCTAGTCTAAGCTATATATCCTAAAAATAGTTGAAACCTATCATTTACAAGTTGTTAAATTTAAAAGCCCATGGTTGGTACAGTTAGCTATGGGAGACAAAAGTAGAGTAACTACTAAAATTTACAACTGCCATATTATGATTGTGTAACAACCTATCAAAACAAAATTAAATATCTTGCCCCTAGGATCATATGGAATTTTAATTGGAATGGACTAGATGGAAATTCATTGGTCTCTTGTTAACTATAGAACTCAAACCATTAGTTATCTGGAAAATGAGGGAATTCGAAGACCAATGAAGTTGAGATCCATTACTACGACTCAATTGGGGAAATTTCCTAGGAAGGGGTGCCAAATCTATGCCATACAGATTGGATACACTAATTCAAAAGAGAAAACTACATCACTAGAAAATATACCTATTGTACAAGAATTTTTGACTGTTTTTCTAGAGGAGATCCCTATATTACCCCCAAAATGATACATGGATTTTACTAAAGAATTAACTCCTAGAGCTTCTCTAGTTTCCCAAGCTCCTTACCACACGAGTGTCCCAAAGTTAATAGAATTGAAAGTGCAGCTTCAAGAGCTACTGGATAAAAAATATATTCACCCAAGTGTATCACCTTGGGGAGCCCCATTAATTTTTGTAAAGAAAAAATATGGGACCTTTCGACTTAGCATTGAATATCATCAATTGAATGAGCTGACTGTCAAAAGTAAGTATCCACTACCAAGGATAGATGACATGTTCGATCAGGTTATGGGAGCCATTGTGTTTTCAAAAATTGACCTATGTTCTGGATACCATCAGATCCGAATCAAGGATGAAGATATATGCAATAATTATTTCAGGACCCATTATAGTCATTATGATTTTGTCATACTACCATTTGGAATTACAAATGCCCCCGACACATTTATTTTTCTGATGAATATTATCTTTCATCCATGTTTAGACAATTTTGTCCTATTTTTTATTGATGATATTCTTGTTTATTCGAAGAATATGGAAGAAAATAAAAAACATTTAGGAATTATGTGGCAAACATTGTAAGAACTTCATATATATGCCAAATAAAGAAGATGCAATTTTTTCAAAAAATAAATTCAATATTTAGGACATATCATTATTGAAGAAGGGATAGCTGCTGAACCCAAAAAAATTAAGTCTATAATGGAGTGGAATCTCCCTCGAAGTGTGGATGATATTACATCCTTTATGGGGCTAGTAGGATACTAACACCAATTTATGGAGGGATTATCTAGAGTGGCCTACCCCATTACCTCTTTGCAAAAAATGGGGAGAGTATTTCGTTGGACAGATAAATGCCAAAATAGTTTTGATCAACTGAAACATCTTCTCACTACCGCTCCAATATTATGAGCGGTAGACCTGGAGCGTGATTTCGTGGTCTGCACAGATGAATGTAAAGAACAAGTTGGAATAATGTTGATGCAGGACAACCAGATGGTGGTTTATGAGTCCCAAAAAACTTAAGGATCATGGACAAAACTATTCAGCCTACGATCTAGAATTGGCAGTCGTAGTGCATGCCTTGAAAGTATGGCGACACTACCTCCTTGGGAATTTTTTTTTGTTGATGACAGATCACAGTAGTCTCACCAATTATTTCAAGCAACCAACCTTAAACATGCGACAAGCGTGATGGACTGCATTTTTAAGTGAATTTTACTTCAACATTAGGAATCTTAAAATTAAGGAGAATCATGTGCGAGTTAGAACTAAAAAGAGTACCTTACAATGGGGAATTTGTGTGAAACTATCCCCACAATTTTTTGGACCCTTTCATATTATTTCACGAGTGGGACCGATAGCTTATCAGTTGGAACTTCCTGGCAATATTCAAGTTCACAATGTGTTCATTATTGCCTTAATAAATATATCTATGACCCTAAACATATTATTGACCGGAAATATATGCAGGTAGATGATAGATAAGCTATATTAGTACATTGTTTTATTTTATCTCTTTGTGTGAATACACATGATGTCCAACTAAAAAAGATAATTTGGTTCCCAAGTAGAATCAGACTACGAATTCCTAATCGAACCTCTGTGTATCTTAGACTGGAAAGAAGTAATGCTGCGGAAGTGAGCTAACATCCAAATTAAGGTACAATGGAAACATTTTGGCCTTGAAGAAGCCACCTGGGAAAATAAGGAAGATATGAAAAAAATTTACCCGAACCTGTTTGAAAGATTAGAAAATTCTAGGACAGTGTTTTCCTGAAGGGGGAAAAGATGTAATCCCCCCCCCCTCGTAGAAAAAGTATAAAATAATTTACTGTATGAATTTATGATTTGGTAGGACTAGTAAAATTAATTTACATAGGGAATTACAAAGTATTATAGTATGGGCTTCAATATAGATATTCAGATTCGTTATCTTTGTGTTTGAAGTATCATGCGAAGATAAGAACAAAAAAGCAAGGAAATTAAGGATGATTTCAATATGATAAGTACAACAAAGTAAGGAATGCTTTCTCGGTCTCTATCCCACAGCAAAGAGAAGGAATATATATTTGTTTTGGAATATAAAGAAGAATCAGAAAGGCAACTGTAATGATATAGCATAAGTACAAAAAGGTATATGAGGAAGATCTAGGAACCGAGATTTCCTAGAATCAAAAAGGAAGAAGGATTGTTCAGTTGACATATTAAGTTATCTAGTTCTGGTGCATAAAGGTGCAAGAAGATGCATGTCGGTATAGAAAAGATGAGGAATCAAAGAAGAAGAAGTGGTTAAGTCTTGGAGGTTTACAAAGGTCAATGGTCTGTGTCACGGTCATGGTACTTGTCAATTGAAAGTCTATAAGAATAATTCTTTATGGTTTTTTCTCTCCAAGAGGAAGAGGTTTTGGCCCTAGCTTGAAGAGCTTATATTTGTGTCTCATGTGTTTTTGGTAATTGACTTGATGAAAGACATAATAAGCTAATAAGAGAATTCATAAGTATGAAAAGTAAGCTCACAAGTAATTATCAAGAAGAGAATTTGAATTAATCACTGACACTCCAAATTCTCAACAAGATTCACTCTGTAGATGGCTTTCTATATGCACAAGTCATGCATCGAGTCTTTCCAAGAAAAAATGTTGATTTATCTGGGATCGTTTTATCCCACAAAGCAAAGATGTATATGTCTTGTTTTTCTTTCAAGATATTTCCAAACAAAGTCTTCATCAATCATTGTAGAAATGTGGAACTGAGATACTTTTTCCTTTGCCCCCTGATATCACTCGGTTAAGAACCTAGTGAGAAACTTCTTCCAAAATCTTCGTATAAAAAAAACTCGGCGGTCGTTTCTCTACATATAGCTATAGGATGAAGAAAATGTTAAAATATTTTTAACAAATTTGAAAATTCTTTTCCAAGTATACTTATAGGATGAAGAAAATTTTTAAACACACATGGAATGTGGACAAAATATGAAAGATAAAACATGATTTCATTTCTATTAACATAGATATACATTTATAATACAGTCTTGTGACTCTTGGATTCATCTTCCAAGGTCTATTGGACTCCCTTTGACTGTTCAACTTCCACACCTTAACCCTTAGCGAATTAAATGTCTAACATTTCCCCCCTTAATCTGAAAGGGTATATACGAGTCTAAGAAGATAGCTCTAATATAAAATTACAAAAATGCACGACAAGAATAAGTTGAATGTGCTCTTTGAGATGATGGAATTAGGTGGGAGAAATCGAGGTCTTAATCGACGGTGGTTTAAGGATGACCAGCAAAACTGGAACACTTAGAGCAGTTCCCGAAAATCTTCCAAATCTGGAAAGAAACTGAAGTTTTCTGCTAGAGAAAGTGTCCCTAATGCTTTGAAGAGGGAGACCTTCAATCTGGAGAAAGGGAGGTCTACAACCTATGGTGGTCTAAGGATGACCACTGATGGAAGGCTCACCCTGCCAAAGCCACATTCTCTTCACTAGATATGCATATAAAAATGCATCTCCAAATTCAAGCTCCAAAATTTCCAGCTTATCACAATAATTCTCAATATCTAGGCAATTTCACAACTTTTGCAGAAGCTTATAATTTAAATCTTCAAGGAAGATTTCTTCAAATTTTAGTACATGGTTATAAAACGACACCTAGATTCATCTATATTTGGAAGTTTCATAATTGAACTTCAATTGAAGCTTGAACTTAATTTAACCCTTGGTTATAAAACCCATCCAACCTTCATATTAAAGGTTTTTTTCACAAATGTAAGCCTCTTCAAAAGTCTTATAAAAGACTTTGGTGAACAACCATTGGTTTATTTCTAAAACTCCAACTTCATAATTTTAACCCTGCGACTTTCATAATATTTGAACTATGCAAACATCTCAATTCAAAAGTTCGATTTTTAAATTAAAAATCATATAAATTGAAGCCCATACCTGGCCCACCATTCTCTTCAACGAACTCAATTTGCATACCTTGTTAACCTATGTGCTGTTTCCATAAGCGAACATCGTTGGATCTCTTGCCCTTGAGATCTAACACAAATCGTGTTTTTTCCCTCACGGAGACTTAACACAAAAATTTTGCGCAATATTTGTGTTTTTTTAAAACCACTCAGGGCCACGTGTCGGAAGCTAATTGTTATCGCGTTCCATTTGAGGGAAACCGCTTACTGGATTTGATCACGCGATACCACCGGTATGGGCCCGCCTTCAGGTTCACACGTGGTTCCACTAAACGCTTATAAGGTTCCATCCTTCCATTATATTTGCAATTCAACAGAGATTTAAGCTCTCTACGTTCTCACTTCCGCTTCAAACCTTCATTACAACACCTCTGCTCTCGATTTTAACTCCTTGGCACTTATCAAATTCCATTCGATTCATAATTTCTTTACTGCTCTTTTGATTTACTTTGTCAGTTGAATTTAACTATTGTTTCTTCTTCAATGCATTCACTAATTTCATTAGAATAAAAATCCCTATACGGACTTCAAAACCAAACTCTCATGCTCATGGCCTGTTTACTACTTTATCAAATTCCCATTTGATTGCATACCACTTTTCTATTAATTCTCATTCCTGTAGATGTGATCTGTTCATTGCATCGAACTTCTTAACATAGTCAAATTACATCCTCTGTCTTTAATTCGATGGAATTACTATATATATTTTCATGGGTTTAATGCTGCAAATCTCGTTCCACCGTATCATGAATTCTACACTTCAAATTCAGGTCTTTAAAATTTCATATTCACAGTGCCATTCTATCTCCATAAAACTGTGTGAAATTCTTCCACGATTTCATTCAATTACATTCGATTTCATCATTCCGGCAAACAAATATTTTATCTCTATTTAATTAAATATTTATTGATCTATCACTCCAGTTCCATGGAATTATATGGTTTTCAACCACCATTACCATATTCCTAATTCTGAATGTAACTTCAGATTTCCTCTGGCATCATCGATCTTTGCAATGATCGATGATTGCAATTTCTTCTAATTATCCCTAGAATTATATGTAACCCTTCTAATACTGTAATTAACATTAATTTCCCAATTCATATGCATAATATCACTTCAAACCCCAACTTCAGAAATTAAGCATACAATTTCTCAATCAATTAACACATATAATTCTGAAAAGATACTTTCATATAAACAAATGAAATTACTTACAGAAATCCCTATTTTTGGTCTGATTTTCAAATCATTGGCCCTGTTTTACAAATGTCCATAGGCTTGACAAACAAACTCTGTTTTTCCCGCTCTAATTCCTGTTTCCTAGCTCTCTATCTCTCTGATCTATTTTTCCCTCTAAGCTTATTAATTTATACAAATTTAATTGAACCAATTTAGGTTCAAATCCTCAAATATCTCAACCAAATCCTCAAAATCTTCAAACCCCTACAATCTAGATTTTATCCCTAAAATCTTTGAAACCAAATCTATCTTAGGCTTCATAATCAATTCGTAAATATCTAAAATCTAATTTCCCTCATGTTCTCCAATCATTTGGGAACATTTACAAATCCTTACAATAATTAATTAAAATCACTCAAAAATCCCATTAATATTTACATAAAATCAATATTTTCCCACAAACATAAGGCCCCCTATGTTTAATAAAATACAAAGTATTTTTCGAATCTAATGCCCCTGCATCAACCACCAACTCTGGAACGCTTAGTGCAATTCCCAAAACTCTTCCAAATATGGGAGGAAGTTGAACTCTTCTGCTAGAGGAAGTGCTCGTTAATGTTTTGGAGAGGGAGACCTTCAACCTGGAAAAGGGAGGTCTCTAACCTATGGTGGTTTAAGGAATACCACCAACCAAAGGCATGCTTAGACGCTTCTATGCCTCTAAATACAACTTTGAATCTGGGTATGGTTGTCACTGGTTGTAGGCTCAAGAAGCAGGTTTAAGTTGTGGCTCAAGCTCACTTGATTTATCTTTGAAACTTGTAGATGACCATCAATTCCCCCTGTCAGATACAAGGTGAGAAGATGGAGAAAACTCAACCGCAAGAATTTTCAATATTTGAGAGTGATCTGAATTTGATTGTTAGTTTTGCTATGCTAATATCATCTTCAGATTTATACTAAAAATGTTGATCTTTGGTTCTTGTACAAGGGTTTATTGAAGTGCTTATGATTGATCAACAAGTAAAATTGTGGAGATTAAGTTGAATACATGAACATAAAAGCATGGAAACTAGATGTTGAACAACAATAAATAAACACACAAAAAACCATGACAATTGAATCAATAACACTTTTTTTTGATGAAGGAGTTCACCCTTCTTGGGCTACATCTCCTTGGTCCAGCTTCCATGTCCCGGGCCTATATATTAGCTCAATTGTGAAAATAACATTGTTTACAGTCTCCTATTTCCTTTGCAACCTACTCCAATGTGTCCAAAGCACCAAAATCTACCAAGAATGACTCTTCCTGAGCTAAAATTGGTCGAAACTTGGCTCAATTATGGAAAAAACAGATTTCCCTACAATTTCTCCTCCAAAATCTGGAAAGACTCCAGATAGTTCTATTATTTTGGTTGATTCCCTGAATTTGGTGCTGCCGCTAATTCCTCCACCAACTTAACAATGGATTAACTAGTAGTTAAGATGACTTAATTATGGATAAGCGTGTCTTAACTACGTGTTTATCCGAATAATATAAACCATGTTTAATTATTTTTAATCTGCAGATTAGTGGTTAAAACAGGGATTAACATTTTAATATTCCCACCGTTTGCAATTTGCTCCGCCCATGGTCTCATCGACGCAGTCATATGGAAGGGGGACGGCCCCCTCCAAACCCCCATTGTCGGAACTGATAAAGCATAAGTATAAGCAGTGACCCTTATGGGTTAAGACCAAATAGAGAGAAGAGGTGGTAAGGTGGAGGCTTGGCACAGTGTAGGTCATGGGTTCAACCCCGACCCCCACACCAAAGTTTTGTTCCACCATTCAACATAAAACCATAAGTCAAAACTTTGGTATTTAAAATATTTCTGCCTGCATAAATATATCTGCCGGTTCAACATCGTAAGGTTTTTACCTTGGGTAATTTAATATTTCTGCCTGTATAAAATGACTCTGCCACCATAGTGTAGACCTTAGGTATAATATGACTCCTGTATAGTTTAGGACCTTAGGATATGTGAAAAATATTCGACGCATAACACATATATCCAGACTTTGACATAACTCAAAAATTCGAAATTTCAACATAACCAAAGGTTGGATGGGTCCACCAGAGGGGGCATGTGGTGGTCCCCGGCTACACCACATGTCCAACTAAAAAAAATTCTCCTTCAACCTTAGGATAGATGTAAAAAAAATTCACCTCCAAATTTCAGTGGCGAATTTGATTGTCACACTTGTCACAATGTCATTGGGCTAATGCAGGAGAATATTCTTTGAATATACCTAGAGTGTTGACTGGGCTGCCACGTCATCAACCTGTCAACAAATTCTCCAGCTACTTTCATGAGAGTTATGAAATGTCTTGATTGCTGCAACTTTGATTGTGACTGTAAGCACTGTAATGGCTGATTGTCGGTATGGATAATGGTCTCTTTCCCCATAAAATTGTTCTTCCATTTCTTTACAATTTGCACCAATGCATATAACTCTTTGTCATAAGTGGGATAGTTAGTCTTGCCAAACTCACACTTCGACATCTTTAAGAATAATTGCTCTTTTTTCAAGACATCAAGTACCTTGTTCACATGCATGACATGTTCATCTCTTGATTTTGATGAATATGAAAATATCATCTAAGTAAACAATGACAAAGTCATCTAGAAATTGTCTTAAAACATCATTCATAACTCTCATGAAAGTAGCTGGAGAATTTGTTAGATCGAATTACATAACTAGCCACTCAAACAATCCTTGTCTAGTTTTAAATGCAGTTTTCCAAATGTCCTCCTCAGCTATTCTAACTTGATGATAACCACTTTGTAAGTTTAGCTTAGTGAAATACTTTTCATACCTTAACTAATCAAGAAAATCATCAATTCGTGTGAGTGGATAGCGATTATTTACTGTGATTTTATTCAGTGCACAAAAATCTATGCACATGTGCTAAGTCCCATCCTTCTTCGATACCAAAACAATCGGTGAAACACATGGCGAAGTAGATGGAAATATGATACATTTGTTCAAAAATTCTTGGATTTTTTTCTTGATTTCCAAACTCTCCATAATTTACATGCGATACATACCAATGTTTGGAAGTGGAACATCCTGCTGCAACTGAATCTTATGCTGAATTCCCCTCTTGGGAGGTAACCCACTTGGTTCTTGAAACATATCTCCATGCTAACTTAACACATAAAAAAAATCAGATTTTAATTTGTCATCACATCATTCAAAAGGTTCATATTCAATATCATCTTTTTTCTTGATCATGAGAAGCAAAAATTTTTACTTGCATTAACTAGTCTCTTCATCTATCCTACATTAACTAAAGAAATATTCAACTTTTTGCGATGAGCTCTCACAATATACTCCACCCCATCCTTGAGAAAATTATATTTGTTCTCATGGCGATAAAATATCACTTTCCTGTCATACAAATATGGACTTCCCAAGATAATTTCGGAAATGTCAAGTGGAACCACATCTAACTCAACTTCATCAACAAAGTTTGCAGTAATGGAAAATCGAAATATGCATTTCCCTGTAACCTATAAATTGGAATTCTTGACTATCCAACCCAAAGGGTATGGCCTATGATGTGGTATGGTTTCAAGGCTAAGCTTTTTGACGAAGTCTTCTAAAATAAAGTTTTCTTGTGACCCATTAGCAAACAATGCATCAATCTTTGTATGATTTGAAATCACTCTTACATGGAACAATTATATCCTTGTTTCTTCATTTGGAGTGTTGTTGTGACAATTTGAGGAACTAGTAATTTCTATGGCTTCTTTTCCCTTTTTTACCATGGCTAAAATCTTGGTCTCATCATCAGAATCGGATCTAATATCATGCTCTGTGGTGGCAGTGATATTTTGTTTCCCCCTATTGTTTGGTTTCTTAGGCCTTAGTTCGAGATGTAATTTCCAATGGTGGGCTTCATCATGCCCTTCTTTGGAACAATGTTTGCATTTAGTTTTTTCCCCTTCTTTTATAACACTTGCATTCTTCTTTCCCTTCCATTTTCCTCCCTTATCTTTCCCCTTACCCTTGAATGGATTTTTCCTACTACCCTATTCCCGAATGTTCTTTCCCCTTGCTTCAAGATGCATGTCTTACACACATACTTCATCTAAATATCTCTAGTTAAACATAAGGATATTATGTTTCAAATAGGAATGTAAACTCCCAATGTATTTCAAGAGTGTTTCTTGGGAATTCAAGTTCACTCCTAACAAAAAATCCCTTTTCCTAAACTCCTGGGTATACTCTTGAACTGTTTGACCCTTGAGTTTCCTAAAGTTTTGCCAACTCATAATAGTTTTTTGCATATAGGCTAATGGATAAAACTATTTTTTAATTGAAGAAATAAACTCAACCCAAGAAATGGATACCTTACCATGGATTCACATTTCCTCTTGAGTCTTTTCTTCCCACTAGACTAGTGTTTCTCCTCCTAGCCTCAATTATGCCAATTGGATCTTTATGTCATCTTGAGATTTTGAATTCTGCAGTATACCTCCAACTGATGGATCCAATTGTCCAACTCTCTGCATTTACCTTGCCATTGTATATGGGAAGTTCAAACTTAATGTCCAATTTGAGTAATGGAGTTTTTCCTTTTGGGGTTTTAGAAAGAGTATGGGTGGTTTTTGTGGTGGAAGTGGAAGATGATGCTGATGAAGATGATGAGGATGAGGATGGTGGAGATGGAGGTGGCTTTCCTCCACTTCCCTTCGAACTCTTCTCTTCATCCTGCTTATCACCTAAAGTTTCTTATCTATGTGGAGGCTTAGAACCTTCTCCTTCCCTTTCAATAGTGAATGCATCAAACATGATTTTAACCATCCTATTTATGTCATTGAAGTCTCTCTTTACATCCTCCTCTTTTAAATTTTCTTGAGTCTCTCCAACACCTGACATGATGGCTAAGGATTCAAGCTCATATTTTGATGCTTGTACCTCTTCAATGAACTCAGCTTCTTGTGCAATTTGTACCTCTTCAATCTCAACTTCTGGAGATAACACTTGAGGTGCTTCAAGTGCAGCTATGAGTGGAACTTTGGGCGAAGATGATTCTCTTGTAGATCTCTTTCTTATGGTCCTAACATATGGATTGTTAGGGTCCCATGATTTGGCTGATTGGCAAGCCAAGCGACAGGGTAACATCAAACCAATTTTGGAGCCCAAGGACCTATCCTTCTTGGACTTAGAGAGGGCTCTCTCTATTTTTGTAAGGGATATCTATGTGTTTTTCCTTCTTATGTTTCTGATTTTAGGCTAGTTGTGAAGTAGGTTTTTGGTTTTTTTCTTAGGTTTTCGAAGGAGGAATTGATCAAAGACTAAGATAGATAAAAAAATTGTTAGATCAACTGGGCTATGGGGTCGAAAAAGTCAAGAAAGCCTCAGATGGTGATACAAGGTATGTTGAAGGGCCGATTTGATCAAGGTAAAATGGATCTTAAGGTAAAATGAAGTGGAATGTGTTAGTGTCAGTCTAGTCATACTGCCATCAGTGATCAAAACTGATGTTTTGCATTTTCATATGAGGAGTCTCATACCAAATAAATTTCACCCTTCCGCTAGGTCATGGATTCATTGATGGTAGTGAGTTTTCATCAGTCTTCTCTCATGAGGCACTTGCTAATTCTCCTTTCTATGGTCTTTGGTCATAAGTCGCTTTCACTCTCAAAACATGTCAGTAGGTCATAGGACGGGTCTCATTTGTTTCTAGGGCCTCACCATGATCGAATTAATGAGTCAAGTTTCAAATAAAGATCAGCAAGGTCATGAGGAAGTCAATATACTCAAAATAATAGCACTAGGAAGATCAGAGATATCATTTATTCAGTTTGATGCAAGTTTCACCTCAAAACCATGTTTTGAGGTGAAAAAATAATACTTTTCCTTTCAGTCACAATTTAGAAGCTATCATCTCCGACAAGATCATCACCCTGCCTTTCAGAGAAGTTTTTCACAACATGTTCAGCGTCAAATCATTTTCCAAGCAGATCCAACAGAAAGAGCCCGAAAAGAGCCTTCCAACGGTATAATACACTCTCAAAACTAACTTCTGGATTGAAATTTATGCTTGAGTGATATTAAAGTCCTTATACCTTCATATACCCCCTATTTCCCATTTTTCCCCTTAAAACTTTGTGTTATTAAAGTTTTAATATTTCCCTTAAAAATTCCCTTTTCCCCTTTCCGATGATAAAGTCACATTATAAATACAAATGCAATTATGCCAAACCACTTCCCCTCCATTCCCATTGAAAAAACCTTATGGTAAACATTTCAAAAGTCCGTATATATATATATTCCCCCCCCCGCCATTCCCAAACACTTCCCCTTCATGCCTTTAAAACTTATATCGAAGTACAAAACTTTATAGTATATATAATCCTGCCGCAATCGCAACCCTTCCCTTCTCTCCGATTGCAACGTTTATTTGAAGTTCCCCGATCACTCCAATCGCAAATATCTCCAATGTGATTGGTCGCATCGCAAGTCTTGCACCCCTCCTCCGATCACAAGATCCTTCAATCGCACCCCTCCCTCCGACTACCCGATCGCAACTCCCAATCTGCTCCCCCGATTGAAACCTTTGATTGATCCGGCACAGTCGATCTGCCCCTCTGATTGGACGACCCACAGCTAATCGGGCCATCGCAATCGGCACTTCCATAAATCCCCTTCCGATTGGCCAATCGCAAGTCCCTCCTCCGATTGGCCGATCACAGCATCCCCCGATTGAAACCTCTGATCGCTCCTCAACCGTTGGTCTGTCCCTGTCGATCCTACGGCTCAAAGTCAATCGGGCCATCGGCATCAGCATTTCCATATGTGTTGCACTATGCTCCCCTTCGATATTGTGATTGCGATTAACCCCGGGCCCATCATACGGTACTTCTGCCCATTCGTAATATAATGGCCCTTTTCCCTTTGTTAAATTCAAATCTTATATATTTTGTTTTATACAAAGGCTTTGGTTAGTCCGTCGGCACATTTTATTGCCCCGCTCCTATCTCGATTGCGATTACACCATTGCAAATATGTATCACTCCACTCATCTCCCCATTCCGATTCCGATTGCGATGGTGCCATATTACAAATGTGTTTATTATATTATATCTCTCCGCCCCGTCCATTGCAATTGCGATTTACATATGCGGATCCCGCCTACTCCCCTTCCCTTTTTCCCATGCAAAATAATTTTTTCCCTTCACGAAAGCATAATTTCATTTCAGTTCAATAGTGTATTATAAAGGTCGGTCTTCTTTAGAGTAATGACGGAAAGAAAATCGACAGTCAGAGGTCGAGACCCAAATTCGTAACAGTCACATCTGCAGTTATGTGGTAAAGAGATCTACTTTACAATGTTTCGCCTTCTCACTGACCAGATGTAACACAACTCTTCCTTTACGGAGAGATTATTGGCTCTTGGTTTTCCATCTTCATTTATGATTTCTCCTCTTTCCATTGATCTATATTCCCACAAAATCTGTCTATTTATTGTAAATGCTAATCATTTGTAAAGGGCTGAAAGTTTAAGGTCTGAAAACTCAGAAGTAGGGGAATAGTGTGGCAGTGAGCTCTGCGCTCTATTGTACAGTTTGGCAGGGAATTAATAAAGTGATGTAGCTCTGATTTGTGGGATTCATGTGGTATGAGTTTTAGCATATGTCTCTCCTTTGTGTTTCATATGTACACTGTTATGTTTCACCATTCATTCATAAACATTTCGAGTTGAATGTTTTCAAGTTAGAAAGGTAGAATCCATTTTATATGCTCTGCCTTGGGGAATCATTCATACTCTGTGTGTTTTCTTCTGTTTGAAAAGGATTAATTTATTATGCCCTTTTCAGCTTCTCAACAGTCTTTCCAATCCATCTTGTTTCAACTTGATTGCTAAATCTCCTGCCTATATTTCCCCATGAAATACTCTATGTCGTTGATTTAATTCCTCGGTTCATACTGTCCTTTTGTCCCATACATCCCTGAAAATTTAGTCATTTATCAAAACCCCCTTTCCCATTTATATACCTAGCCTAAAATCAGTTCATTATTGTGTTATTGAATATCTATTCTATGGAGAAAGCCCTCTCATGTCCTTGTAGGGCTAGCTACAAGGCTGAGCGTGGTTTAGTTGTTACCCTGATTTTCCTTTTTCAGCCTGAGGTTCAGATTGGGTGCTAACATCACTGGCAACCATACTGGGGATGGTTACAAACTTTTTTCATAGAAGATTTATCACCCCAGTAATATTTTTCTTGTAAAGTCTTGATGACGATATTTCAGAGTTTTCTAGGCTTATATAAATATTGTACACTAGTAATTTGACCACACTGGCTTCAAGAAGATACACAAGGGCTAATCCTGATCCAAATCCTCCCCCTGTGTTTGAAAATCCAAATCTTATCCCAAGAATAGTTAGAATATAGGAGGGATCACTAAGTCCTACACCTATTTTCAGGTCCCGTACGTGGCCCAGTGAGTGGTTTTTTGTAGAAGAGCTTTCTTTTGATGAGAGTTTTGAGCTTTCTTTGTTTAGAAATAAGTCTGAAACTGCACTTGAAGACATGGTTTTAGATTCGGAGTTTCTTGTAGATGTTGAAGTTTAGAGAGCAAATTCCTCCATTGATGACTACATTTTTAATTCTCCTCAGTCCATCACTGTAACTAATATTCCCGAGGTTTCAAAATCATCAGGGCCAACACTCCATCCTCTTGATTCATCAGCATTCCCGTCATTCAATTCCCAGTTTTCATCTCCTCCATCAACACCTCCCTCAAATCCCAGTACTACAAACGCTGTGGTAAATCCTCCCAGAATCATGGCCACCTGGTATGCACCCCTAGTTTTACCCCAGGTCCTAAATGATATGCCTGCTGACTATCAGAGTAAAATTCCAATCTTTGATGCCACTCAAAGCATCACAACCCAGTAGCATGTTGACAAGATGAATGATTTTTTTGATCTTCATGAGGTAGAGGAAGAGAATGTAACCACTAGACTGTTTGTTCAAAGCTTTGGAGGCGAAGTTAGAAAGTGGTTTAGAGCCTTTCCAGCAGGCTCTATTCGTACTTTACAGGAGTTACACACACAGTTCTTAGACCGGTGGGAGGTGAAAAAGAACCCACTCCAAATTCTTTCTGAATATGAGAATATTAAAATAAATATGGATGAAACTGTGCAAGACTATTGTTTAAGATTCAATGCTGTATACAATGCTATTCCGGCTAACCTCAAACCTCCTGTGGATTCAGCTTTGTTGAAGTTTCCAGATGGTTTTGATGCTGATATAACATATCAGCTGCGTGAAAGAGATTCGTTGTCACTTGAAGACATGCAAAAGATATTAGTAAGTGTTGAAGCTAATCTGCTGGCTAGAAGAGCTCGAGCCAGAGCTGAAAAGAGAGTCGTAGTGAAAGAGGAAGCCTCACCTTCAGACAGCAAAATGGACGCACTGATTCGTACAATGGAAAGGATGGTTGATCGATTAACGATTTCGGATAGACCGGAACCCCAAATAAGAAATTCGAATTTTAGAGGACAGCAACAGCTGCAATTCAGAATTAGACAAAGAGAACAGAGGGCGCAGGACCAAGCGGCACCACAGCAACAGATTAAAACGCCATTGCAACAGAACTACGTGCAAGGGGCAGACTCAGATGATGATGACCCTGCGATCGAGGCCAATCACTTTTTCACAGCTAATGGTGCACCCATTTTCCTCACAGAAGACGAAGAATACATAGTGGCAACTCCAGACATTCGAGGGGATGAAAATTTCATTTTGGCCAATGACGTGGTGTTAGAGGAAGAATATGATGACTATCAAAGAGGGTATATGAACGCTCTATCAGCCCAGCAAAGGCAGTATTCTCTAAGGAATAGAAACGTCACAATCAGTCCCATTCAAAAGAGAAAAGAACTCCAAATGAAGGACGAGGCACAGAAGAAAGGAAAAGAGCCAGCCAATTCTTCATCCAGCAAAGCACCCGCAGCTACTAACACACCAAATGAGAAAATCTAGCAGAGCATAGCGAAGGAGCAAACAGAGAATAAATACCCTCCCATTAAAGAGGTAGAAAAGGCTCCTTCCTTTAATTTAGAAAATGAAATTTCTAAACTCAAAGTGTTTGTGCCCCTGACTGAGTTGGTGAAGAATAGTGTATATAAAAATCAGGTGTCTAAAGTCTTGCAAATTGACCCTCTTTCCGATATGGTTAATGTGGAAGATGACTACCCTGAACTTATTTTTGGTCCAGCCACAGAAGAATCTGAAGAAAATGAAGTCCCTCCCTTTTACCTAAGTCTTAGGTTGCATGAGTTTATCTTGCATAACGCCATGTTGGACTCCGGGGCCTCACATAATTTGATGCCCAAAGCTGTCAAGGAGAAGTTAGGCCTTGATGTTACTAGAAAATACCATGATTTGTATTCTTTTGACTCAAGTAGGGTCCATTTTTTTGGTCTTATCAAAGACTTGGTAGTGTCTTTAGATCAAATCCCAGCCAAAAATGTCTTGATGGATGTAGTTGTTGCTGATGTCCCACCACGGTTTGGAATGCTTCTATCTAGGTCTTGGGGTGCAAAACTTAAGGGGACCATACAGCTTGAGTTCTCTTATGCCACAATCCCTGTATTTGGCTAGTTGAGAAAGTTATATAGGGAAAAGAAAATAAAATATATGATTACTAGCAAAGACAAGCCAGTGAACCATCCCATAAATGCAGTCCACACAGATTTAGAGTCTTTCGTCTTATATTCAGACGGTGATTTAAATGATGAGGATGTTCAGTTGGTACAAGTGGATGAGATACCTGAGATTTCAGAAAATTTCAGAGAGGTCCTCGAACAGGAAAAGGAAAAAGCAGCAAGTACTTCTGAGCCTCCTGTCCACCAGCAGCAAAAAGACAACGAATAGCCAGAAATTAGCCAAGGTAAAGAGAAGGAAGAAACTAAATTTCAGCATCTGCAAGAAGAAGAAGAAGGCCTATGGGGTATGGATTTTGATGGAGCTATTAGTAAGGATAGAGTAGGTATTGGAATATGGATTTGGAGCCCTATTTTCCAGCCTGAAAAGGTCCCTAGTAATGTTAGAGTATGTGCTTATAAGTTGGCTTTTGACTGCTCCAAAAATGAAGCAGAGTATGAAGCTCTGATTGCAGGCCTCAAAATCTTGAAGAAGTTGAAGGCGAAAAGGATTTCTGTGTATGGTGAATCTGAGTTAATAATCAAGCAGGTGAAAGGAGAATACCAAGCTAAACATCCAAGACTGAGGGCATACAGAAATGCAGTTCTGGACATTTTGAAGACATTCCCAGAGTACACTTTGACAACAGTGCCGAGGATGCAGAATCTTATTATTGATTCTCTTTCCACTACTGCAAGTAACCTGAAGATTCCGATGAACTCCAACAACAAGTTTGATATCCATGTCAAACATAGGCCTGCTGTTCTGGAAAATTTAAGGTATTTGCAAGTATTTTGGGATGATAATGAGATCAATGCATTTTTGCAAGGTGATGGAAAATTCAAGGACATTCCCATAGAAGGTGAGTATGTGGTTGATGATCAAGAATTGGAAACAAACTAGATGGACATATTGCAGCTGAAAGATAATGTAATTCCTAGAGGTCTCATACCTTTAGAGGAGTTGTTTGATCAGGACGATGTGGCAAAGAAGCCAATCTTGATGCCCACGGAGAAAGGAGTTGAAGATGTGAATCTTGGAACACCTGATCAACCCAAGTTCGTGAAATTGTCAAAGGCATTGTCCCCTGAAGCGAAGGAGAAGTATGTGAAGCTGCTTTCTGAATTTTCTAATGTATTTGCATGGGATTATTCATATTTGAAGGTGTATGATAAGAACATAATCCAACATACTATTCCTATCAAGCTGGATCAAAATCCATTCAGACAGAAGCTGAGAAGAATCAATCCGACGCTGCTGCCATCCATCGAAAAAGAGGTAAACAGATTGTACAAAGCTGGTATCATAGTCGCCCTTAGATTTTCTGACTGGATTTCAAATTTGGTCCTGGTACGTAAGAAGACTGGAGAAATAAGGTTGTGTATAGATTTTAGGAACTTGAATAGGGCTTCCTTAAAGGATAATTATCCACTTTCGAAAATGGACCATATTATGTAGAGAGTAGTTGGAGCATCCAGGATGTCACTACTTGATGGCTACTCAGGCTACAACCAAATCTTGGTGCATGAGAAGGACCAGGATAAAAATTCCTTCACAATACCCTGGGGAACCTTCCAGTATGCCAAAATGCCATTTGGACTGAAGAATGCAAGAGCTACTTTCCAGCGTGAAATGGACATTTCTTTTGCCAACGAAAAAGATGTTTTTCTGGTCATTTATTTGGATGATTTGACAGTGTTTTCAGGATCAGATGATGAGCATTTGCACCATTTGAGAGTTGTTTTTCAGCGATGCAGAAAGTTTGGAATTTCTCTCAATCCCAAGAAGTGTCTCTTTGCCATGGATGAAGGCAAGCTGCTGTGGCATATCATCTCTAAAGATTGTATCCGCATCAATCCATCTAGAGTGGAGGCAATTCAGCACATAGACCTTCCACGAAACAAAAAGGAGGTCCAAGCATTCAATGGTAAGATGGAATTCTTACGTCGATTTATACCCAATCTGGCTGAACATTTGAGGAAAATGACTAACATGTTGAAGAAGGACAGCATTGTCAAGTGGAGTGAAGAAGCTATCAAGTCATTCAATCTGGTAAAGTTCGCTTTGTCCAATGCCCCAGTTTTGATCAGTCCTGACTACACTCAAGACTTTATCATATTTTCGTTTGCATCTGAGCATACTTTGGTTGCTGTTTTAATGCAAAAGAGAGACGAGATCGAAAAGAAAATTGCCTTTTTCAGTAGAAATATTAGAGATGCTACTTTGAGGTATAATATTATTGAAAAACAGGCATTGGCTCTTATCAAGGCATTGAAGGATTTCGGGGTCTATATTCTGCATTCATATACTATAGCATATGTCCCTAATGCAGCAGTGAAGGATGTGTTGATGCAAACTGATCCATAAGGTCGGAGAGGTAAGTGGATAGCAGCTATGTTGGAGTATGATATGGAGATCAAGCCCACGAAGTTGATCAAAGTCCAAGGCTTGGCGAAATTGATGGCCCAATCAAATCTGCATGCTTTAGATATGAACCTCATAACAGCAGTGGAAGAAGATGAAGATGAAGGTTTGCTGGTTCCAATTTTAGATACTTTTCTGCAATCCCCGTGGTATTCAAATATTGTCTATGTCCTTCAGCATTTGTCACCTCCTACGGGCATGTCTAAGAGTAAGGGTAGATCTCTAAAGCTAAAATTTGCAAAATACTGCATTTTAGACAGCGCTCTGTATTGGAAAGATCCAGGAGGCATTCTGCTCAATTGTTTGGTTGAAGAAGAGGCGTAGAAGGTAATGCACGATTTTCATAAAGGCGACTGTGGCAGTCACTTGTTTTGGAAGACTACAGCTAACAAGGTATTGAGAGCAGGATATTATTGGCCCACATTATTTTTTGATTTATATAAGACAGTGATGAAATTTCATGAGTGCCAAATCTTCCAAGGGAAGAAGAAATTGCTTCCACTCCCTTTGAAACCAATTTCAGTGAACGCACCCTTTCAGTAGTGGGGGCTCGATTTCATAGGAGAAATTCATCCCGCGTCCTTAGCACAGCACCGATGGATATTGACAAGGTCAGATTGCTTTACGAAATGGATCGAGGCCATCCCAGCCAGGCAAGTGACAGACACGGTAATCATTCAATTCCTGGAAACGAATATTTTATCTCGTTTTGGCTGCCCATGCAAAATCTTAACAGACAACGCAGCAGCGTTCCAATCCAAGAAGATGATCGATTTTTGTGACAAATAAAACATCACACTAGGCCATTCGACATCATATTATCCACAAGGCAATGACCTGGCTGAGTCATCTAACAAATCACTGGTAAATATAATTAAGAAAATGTTGGAGGCAAACAAAAGAAACTGGCATCGCAAGCTCATCAGCGCTCTGTGGGCAGGCAGAGTTAGCGGTAAGAAATCAATCGGTATGTCACCTTTCGAATTAGTTTATGGAACTGATGCTATCTTCCCCACATCCCTTACAGTCCCAGTTATGAGATTATTGCAAGAAGATGGCAGCGAGGATAATGATAATCAGCAAAGGATCAATCAGATGATGCACCTTCAGCAAACAAGAGAGGAAGTGTCACAGAACGCCATTCAGTTGCAGGAGAAAATACAGAAGATCTTTGACAGAAATACCAAAGAAGAAAAGTTTCAGTTGGATGATATAGTGTTGAAATGGGATGCCATAAATGAAGACAAAGGGAAGCATGGTAAGTTCGACAATTTGTGGAAAGGACCATAGAGGATTTTAGCATACGAAGGATAGAATGCCTTCTTGCTCTCATAAATGGATGGCCAAGATTGCCCTGGAGGAGCAGTAAATGGTAGGCTTTTAAAGCACTACCATTGTTAAAAACAAAGGATCATAATTTATGTCATCATCATTGTATATACCATGTTATTTTTATCAGAGTTCAGAGTACACAGTCATTGAATTTTGGGGCCCGAGGTGAAAGCTATAAGACTTGAATGTTATGTGTATGGTTTGGTTTTATTTCAGCTTCTCAGTCTTAGTCTTGAGTTAGTGTCATTCTGCATTGTGTCAGTTTTTCAGTATTTTTGACTCCATGCCCAATGGATAAGGCTACTTGGTCTACGGTGTTCTTGGCACCTCCAAGGAGCTACCATCCCCATTGGAGCCAATGTTAGTGTCAGTCTAGTCATACTGCCATCAGTGATCAAAACTGCTCTTTTGCATTTGCATATGAGGAGTCTCATACTGAATAAATTTCACAGTTCTGCTAGGTCATGGATTCATTGATGGTAGTGAGTTTTCATCAGTCTTCTCTCATGAGGCACTTGTTGATTCTCCTTTCTATGGTCTTTGGTCATAAGTCGCTTTCACTCTCAAAACATGTCAGTAGGTCATAGGACGGGTATCATTAGTTTCTAGGGCCTCACCATGATTGAATTAATGAGTCAAGTGTCAAATAAAGATCAGCAAGGTCATGAGGAAGTCAATAAACTCAAAATCATAGCACTAGGAAGATCAGAGATATCATTTATTCAGTTTGATGCAATTTTCACCTCAAAACCATGTTTTGAGGTGAAAACATAATACTTTGCCTTTCAGTCACAATTCAGAAGCTGTCATCTCCGACAAGATCATCACCCTGCCTTTTAGAGAAGTTTTTCACAGCATGTTCAGCGTCAAATCATTTTCCAAGCAGATCCAGCAGAAAGAGCCCAGAAAGAGCCTTCCAATGGTATACTACACTCTCAAAACTGACTTCTGGATTTAAATTTATGCTTGAGTGAAGTAAAAGTCCTTATACCTTCATATACCCCCTATTTCCCATTTTTCCCCTTAAAAATTTGTGTTATTAAAGTTTTAATATTTCCCTTAAAAATTCTCTTTTCCCCTTTCCGATGATAAAATCGCATTATAAATACAAATGCGATTATGCCAAACCAATTCCCCTCCATTCCTGTTGAAAAAACCTTATGGTAAACATTTCAAAAGTCCGTATATATATATATCCCCCCCGCCCGCCCCCCCCCCCGCCGTTCCCAAACACTTCCCCTTCATGCCGTTAAAACTTATATCGAAGTCCAAAAATTTATATTATATATAATCCCGCTGCAATCGCAACCCTTCCCTTCTCTCTGATCACAACGTTTATTTGAAGTGCCCCGATCACTCCAATCGCAAATATCTCCGATGCGATTGGTCGCATCACAAGTCTTGCACCCCTCCTCCGATCGCACCCCTCCCTCAGACTACCCGATCGCAACTCCCAATCCGCTCCCCTGATTGAAACTTATGATTGATCTGGCATCGTCGATATGCCCCGCTGATCGGATGACCCACAGCTAATCGGGCCATCGCAATCGACACTTCCATAAATACCCTTCCGATTGGCCAATTGAAAGTCCCTCCTCCGATTTCCCAATCGCAGCATCCCCCGATTGAAACCTCCGATCGCTCCTCAACCGTTGATCTGTCCCTGCCGATCCGACGGCTCAAAGTCAATCGGGCCATCGACATCGGCATTTTCATATGTGTTGCACTCCGCTCCCCTCCGATATTGCGATTGCGATTGACCCTGGGCCCACCATACGGTACTTCTGCTCATTCATAATATAATGGCCCTTTTCCCTTTGTTAAATTCAAATCTTATATATTTTTTTTTATACAAAGGCTTTGGTTAGTCCGTCGGCACATTGCATTGCCCCGCTCCTATCTCGATTGCAATTACACCATTGCAAATATGTATCACTCCACTCATCTCCCCATTCTGATTCCAATTGCGATGGTGCCATATTACAAATGTGTTTTTTATATTATATCTCTCTGCCCCGTCCATTGCAATTGTGATTTACATATGCAGATCCCGCCTACTCCCCTTCCCTTTTTCCCATGCAAAATAAATTTTTCCCTTCACGAAAGCATAATTTTATTTCAGTTCAACAGCGTATTATAAAGGTCGGTCTTCTTTAGAGTAATGACAGAAAGAAAAGTGACAGTCAGAGGCCGAGACCCAAATTTTTAACAGTCACATCTGCAGTTATGTGGTAAAGAGATCTACGTTACAATGTTTCGCCTTCTCACTGACCAGATGTAACGCAGCTCTTCCTTTACGGAGAAATTATTGGCTCTTGGTTTTCCATCTTCAGTTATGATTTCTCCTCTTTCCATCGATCTATATTCCCACAAAATCTGTCTATTTATTGTAAATTTTAATCATTTGTAAAGGGCTGAAAGTCTGAGGTCTGAAAACTCAGAAGTAGGGGAATAGTGTGGCAGTGAGCTCTGCGCTCTATTGTACAGTTTGGCAGGGAATTAATAAAGTGATGCAACTCTGATTTGTGGGATTCATGTGGTATGAGTTTTAGCATATGTCTCTCCTTTGTGTTTCATATGTACATAGTTATGTTTCACCATTCATTCATAAACATTTCCAGTTGAATGTTTTCATGTTAGAAAGGTAGAATCCATTTTATATGCTCTGCCTTGGGGAATCATTCATACTCTGTGTGTTTTCTTCTGTTTGAAAAGGATTCATTTATTATGTCGTTTTCAGTTTCTCAACAGTCTTTCTACTCCATCTTATTTCAACTTGATTGCTAAATCTCCTGCCTATCTTGCCCCATGAAATAATCTGTGTCTTTGATTTAATTCCTCGATTCATACTGTCTTTTTTTCCCATACATCCCTGAAAATTCAGTCATTTATCAAAACCCATTTTCCCATTTATATACCTAGCCTAAAATCAGTTCATTATTGAGTTATTGAATATCTATTCTGTGGAGAGAGCCCTCTCCTATCCTTGTAGGGCTAGCTACAAGGCTGAGCGTGGTTTAGTTGTTACCCTGATTTGCCTTTTTCAGCCTGAGGTTCAGATTGGGTGCTAACAGAATGGACACTAATTTTGTGAAAGAAAAAGGCTTTCAAACATAAATAGTTCAATAGCAGACATTTATATGGTAGGGCTAACCATTAATCATGATAAATGTAACTACAAACTGATAAATGCATAGAAATAAACATTCAAGCAATACATAGAGATATATGACTCTCTAACTTTAGGAAATTGCTATCAAACTTTGGGGAAAAACAATTAAGACAAACAAATAACTCAAGCTACTAAGAGGAAACTCCTAGACATAGTATTTCGAGCTATCGGGCACTTTGAACTGAGATTGCAGAGTTTTAGGCAAAGGGCAAGATCGATACAAGACCTCTTTGTTTCAACTAGGACAATCAAACATTCAAAGAAAGGTTTTGGAGGTGGAGCTATGACTATCCATGAGTAAGCAGGGCATATCGTGAATCATACTTAGCATGCATAAAACCATAAATGAAACAAGCAAACAATTTCTTCAGTGATCAAAGAGCAATCAAGAATTATTTGATATGAATAAGAAGGAAGAAAACATAGAAGCTATAATGAAATAGGAAATCTTAGGTGCCTCCAAGGGAATTTCTCAAATCTATTCTTTACTGTATTATAGCAAGAAAAGAGCATGAAATGTGTATGAAAACTAAGGAAACATAACATAGAGGGACACTATACCATTTTACCAAGTCAAGGAATCCAACAGCAGTCCTCTTTCATCATCCAAAACAATCAAGAAACTATCCAATGCATGAGACAAGTATTTCTTCCAAGCTTGTATAGCCATATATTGCTCTATATCATCAAGTTCAGCCTTGTTTACAATGAATTCTCTTGGAATATATAGGCCAAGATGAAGGAGAACCTCCTAGTACAACTAGCAAGCTCATTGGCCCATCAAAAATATCTGATTTTGTCCTTGAGGCTTTGCAAAGCCAAAGACACAAAATATCTATAAAAATATCATAAAAATGCTAAAAAAAAGAAATTAAATTGACTTTTACCAACTGACAATGGCCAAAAAAGGCTAAATGCACATTTGGAAAATCCACTTCAGAAAACTGCATTTTTTACAAAAATACTTCAGAAATATAGCAGCAGAAAATCCCCTATCTTGTGGGCAGCTTTTGGAGGCCTTCCCTATGTAGAAATGAGGCTCGTGATAGCTCGTTGGAAAGCCCTAGATGTCTAGTCTCGGAAAATATTTTTTTCTTCCAAAACTGATCACTAGAACCCTATGAAAATCTGACTTGTGTGGAAAAACCCAAAAATTAGCCTTTGCTGATATGCGGGGCAGAGTGTTGAAAAAGTGACTGTTTTTCGCGACTTTGGGGGACCAAAAAATCTTCAATTGATCTGAAATTTGCTGAGTAGATTCACCTGAAATTATTGCATCCAATGATACCATTTTCATCCTTTGAGGATGCTTCAAACAAAAATGGCGATGCCCAAGATGTTTTGCAAAAAGCCCAAAAATGTCAAAAAACCAAATGTTGTCGAATTATGCCCAATTTTGGCGAGCATGACCCTCATGGGTTTTCAGAAGCATGCTGAGAAGTGGAGGCCAAAATTTCAAGCCTTGATATGCCTTTCTTCACTTTTTGTGTCGGGCGCCTCTTTCGAGCCTCCTTGAGCTTTTCTTGTGTAGCCTTCAATTTTCTTCGGGTGAATTGATTAAGCTTCTTATAGTGCCCGATCATTTTTCTTTGAAGGTTCGAGTCTCTATTGGCCTTTTCCAACTTCTTCTCCAAGTGTTCATTCACCCTTTCAAGCCTTGCTTCTCCATTTTTTTCTATCTCTTGGGTGAATAAAGTAGTAAGAGGGAAAGATTGGAAAAGGGTAGCCTCTTTCTCTTTTTGCTTCTCCAAAGCTCTTTTGAGCCCCATAGTCCTAGGCCTCTTCCTTCTTGGCTGATCTTCTTCTTCACTATCATTGAATTCGCCGATGAGTTCTTCTAACTTAATTTGCGCTTTGGAGGCTTCTTTTTGATACTTGATAGCTCGTGTCTCATAAAATGCCATGTGGACACTCATTTTCTTGTTTTGTGTTTGTAGAAAATGAATGAGGGTTTTAGACCTCTCTAGATCCGCTCTTAGATCATGAATTTGTTCTTCTCTATTTAGCAAGAGAGACTCTAGGATTCTGGCCTCATTTTCACTGTCATCACTGTTTATCTGAATTATGTCAAAATCCCTCTCTTTCTCATGGCTAATTTCTTCCTTCTCTTTTCCCTTGCTTTGGGTGGCCTTCTTGGTCCTCCTCCTCTTTGGTAATTCAACAATGGATTGCTTGGGCAACTTCTCTTTTCTTCAGAGTGCTCTAATAACATTTGGAGTTACAATTTGAGCCACTTTCTTTCTTGATGTTCGGGTCTTTGTTACCTTTGGAGAAGAAAGCATGGCCCCTTGCCTAGGAGAGGTAGCTAGCACATGCTCTATTTGGTCTTTGCCTTTGATACTCCCATCATTACGCTTGCTGGCTGGTGGGCTTTCCTTTCTTTCATTAAAAGTGTCCCTTTCAGGACTGTTTTGACCCTCCTCATGAATGCCCTGACTGTCACTTTGCATGTCTTCTTGAGGACTGCCTTGTTCACTTTTGTCCCTGCTTTCTTCAGGACTTTTAGGCTCTGTGTCCTCAATGTTTTGTGCTTCATCCTCATCATGCTTGCTGCTGTGAGGGCTACCAATATATTACTCTTTGTGACTACTGTGTTCCTCATCAAAATGTTCCATTTCTTCATCATTTCCCTCTTCGCTGTTTTTCTCTTTATCACTATGCTCTTTTTCATCACTGTGCTACTTTTCCTCACTGTGATGATTTTCCTCATTGTGCCCTTCTTAATCATTGTGATACTTTTCCTCACTGTGTTGTTATTCCTCACTGTGCTCTTCTTCTTGATCAATCATAGGATATTTTTGCTTCTTAGGAGTGGGTTTACTAGAAGAAGGAGAAATATGATGAGTGGAAGGTGAAGGAGATGCATGGGATGAAGAAGCAGTGGTGAAATCAGGATGTGAAATGAAAGTGTCCCAAGAAATTTCCTTTTTCTCAAGTTGATGGAGAATGACAATCTTGATAAGGGAATGACGGAAAAGACAAGATTGCTGCTAAGAGGAAGGCTTCTTTTGAATAGTAGAAGCCATATTTTCAATACTTATATGGAGGAAAAAGGGTAGGTTTAGCAATTGGGTTCTTGTGAAGTGCATGAGTAGCTTGATATGGTAAGCATAAACCCGGGAAAACCTTCCTTCGCATGTGAAATATTTCATGATTATCTTCATGAGGGGAGCATAGTTGGTTAACAAATAGGAAAAAGGAAAGATAGATGGGCATGCATCCCGATGCTCTGGTTTAAAAAAATGTTTGTATTGATCTGAGTCTAGGTGGCTCTGCGTAAACCACTTTTCTCCGACATATGGAATTTTGGTATCTCTGGAAATAGATCTAGGAGAAAGCTTGAAGTCTAAGCCTACTAGATGAACATGTTTCCCTTGCAGTCTTAAAGCAAATAGATGTGTCAAGGGAAGATAAATTTTTACCTCTTGAACCTTTTGAAAAAACTCTAAACATCCTACTTCGTGAAAGTTGAAAAGCATTGAAGGATGGGCATTCACTTCCTCAGTTGAAAAAGGTTCATACCTTTTGTGAGGACCACTTTTGCTATCTTGCTTGGGAGGTATTTTTCTTTGGATACTCTTTACTGGCTCACCAAGTCAAGCTGATTCAAATGGTCTCTGAAATAGTTTCCCAACACCACACTTTTTTCCTCCTTGTAAGTCATTGTGTTTCTTTGATGCTAGCAAACAAGTATTTGTCAAATGAGAACCAAAATCACTTTTATCATTGTTTTTGAGCAAAAGATTTGAACAAGATATGTTTGTGGTTTTTTGTTCGAAGAGGAATCTCCCTTTGTTTTGACACAAACACCCTTCCCTTCAAACACTGCTCCTTTGTTATCACTATTTTTGAAAGGTAATTAAGGCTCTTTTAAAACTGATAAAACACATTCCCCTATCACTGTGTTAATCCTTGATACCCACAACAAAAAGACTTCTTTGATTTTGATGAAAGGCCCAATCTCCTATTCACTTTTTCTTCTCTGATTTTTAACAAACAAATTCCTTTTTCAAACACTGTCAAGACACTTCCCAAAACTGATTTGAAGACCTCCAAACACACTCTGTTTTTCTTCTAGCAACTGTGGGTGTTTTTAGTTATTTCATAGTACAAAAAGGACTTTTAAATTTTCACATTAACCCTCTCTTCCCTTTCAGTGTCTCTCTGTGTTTTTAGATGATAAAGTGCATTTAACACCACTATTTCTTCTTGGAAATCATAGCAAGAAACACCCCTTTTTAACTGCAAAATTTACCAAGAAGTGAAGAAATACCTTGAAAATGAGCTTGGGGACCTTGTTGATTGTTGAAGCAGCGTTCAAAGGAGTTTTTTGAAGACTGGTGGATGAGCGGGCCATTTGCAGTAGAAAGCGCCACACAGAGGAGGTGTCGGGTCGGTTTCAGGCGCCCGGTGACCGCAGGCACAGGCGTGCCACGCGCAGCTACAGGTGTGCCACGCCTCTATTCAATTGCTATGGTTGAGCGTTCACAGGCACACCGCGCAAAGTTTGAGCGCCAAAAACTTCAAATTTTCTCGAGGAACATTTCCTTCTGCTGTGGGGGAGCTAATGAATGCATGCTTCATGTTTTGAAATTTGATTAGAGCCCTTTTAAACGGCCTCTTCCCTCCTTTAAAATTCGAAAAAGCTCAATTTTTTTTGCAGCTAGTTTGGAAGGGTTTTGATGCCTTTTGAAAAGGTTTTTTGTTATATAAAAACGTCAATCACTGTTAGGCCCCTTATATTAACATTTTATTTTGAATGTGGATAAACCCTTATTTTCACTTTCATTTATCACTTTGGAGGGAGTCAGCCTTGGAAAACCTAATGAATTTGTCAAAGACCAAAAAATTCCCTTCTTATGCTTTCGAAGGTGACCACTTTAAACTGGAGACTTGCATTAATCCTCGGATTTAGAATAAGAAGCAAATTCTTTGCACTCACCAAGACTTGACCTACATCTGTTCATCAAGGAGGTGGCCTTTAAAAACCCTTAATGCAACCATATAAAAACAATAGAGTTTGTTATTATGTATATTGAAAGGTCTTGTCTATGACTGTGGTATGTTTTTTATTTCCTTGAAGGTTGTCTTGAACTTGAATCAATGTGTTATAGCCTTTCTTATTCATACTATCTCTTTGCATTCAGTTTCAGAGGTCATTTTAAGAAACAAGGCTATTCTACCTCTTTGTCATTTCGATGAGATTGCTCCATGTTTTGGACATTCTAGCCTCAGATTACCGTTTGAAGAAGACTTTAATAGACAGAAGAAAAACAAGGCTTCTTTAACACCATAATATCACTGCTTTGCTTATGTTTTAACACCAAACTTCAACTTATAAAACCTCGATTGCTTCCCACTGATTTTCAACTCTGACTTTCCAATTGGACTAGAGACCTTCAACACCCTTATGCCACTGTATGGTTTCTACGTGGAAGAGGTTTTCAACATTATGAATTTCCATTTGTATTGACCATGATTTCTCAACTGTTATTACCAATAAAAACCCTTTCAAACATAGTTTTATATCTTTGCCATACATCAGTTGTTTTACTCTTTTGGAGGAAGTGGTGTAAACAATTTTTTGAGTCATTTAAAACACCTGTTATTTTCCTGCTCTTTGAATGAGGCTATATCTCTACTCCTGACCCTATATTTTTAAATGAAGGAGGCCCTTATCATGTTCCTAACCATATGCTTTTAAATGAAGGAGGTTAACATAATATTTCCAAACCATCTGCTCTTATACTGGAGGAGGTTTTCAGCATGTCTCCCAACCATCTGCTCTTGCTTAGAGGAGGTTAACACAGTCATGATATTTCATCCATTTCTCAAACTATGTCATCTTTCTTTGTAATACATATCTCTGCTGGGTATATCACAATAAGTAATAAAGTGAAAAATTTGACAATATGCTATAAGAGGCATGTTCTGAGATATGTATCATGTTGTCAGAATATCCTTGTGAACCTTTAAACTAGGAGCCACATGAGTTGTATTTGCGGAGTATTTGCTTGCTAGTCACTACTTACTAACCTTTCTTGACTATGTTTGCAAAGGTTTATTGGATTTTCTCTCTGACTAGTATTCTTATCCTAGGCTCAAGACAACATGAGAAGCAGCTGTCTTGTTATGTTCAGTTTGATGATGTATTTTGGAATACATGTGCATCTATGCTTCTGAAGGAGACATTGAAACATTGTAGATCAAAATTATATCAGTTTGGCTTTTGAAACATGTACTCCTACTTTCTTTTCATTGCAGCTCTCCATCTACTTAATAACGGCAAATTTCTTCGACATGAGAGACTTATTTGGACTTGTCTCTTTGCTCTTGTTTGGATACTTTTTTTCATTCAATTACACCCCTGCAGAGATGCACAACATATGAATTTGAACCTTGGAAGGATTATTTGGTGCCTTATGGAGATTTTGTCCGATTTAAGCACATTATTTTAGACAATGAACTGTCTTATCTTCTTCTGATTTGGGCCTTTGTTGAATTTCTTCTTGAGCAGAGACAAAAGACCTCTTAGTGGTGTGTGACCTATGGATGTATCAAGACTTATTTTGTAGAATAGGAAGGCAATATATGACTGATTGGTACTAGACAAAGGCTCTTTTGGCTCAGGATATTTTTCCAAGGAAATGACTCCTAAACACCACTATCTAACTTAGGGGTGAATTTCATAGATTTTGATTGTTCTCTTAGGCATGATCAGATGGTTTTTGACAAGAAGATCAGGGAAAGGAAATAAGACACTTTGTCAAATGTTGGACAGTGAATTTCATGAGAAACAAGGGGAAAATGATAGCGGATGAGCAAGAGTAAGACAACTATAGACAGGGATATTTTTCTGAAATAAGACATGACTTGAAAACTGAATATTGCTCTTATCATAGGCTGACAGGAAAGGCTAGGAAGACAAATTTGTTTGGGGGTTTTCTAGATGAAAAATTTACATATGGAGATCAGCTTCTAGAAAATTCAGCTAAGGAATCTAGTCATCAACAACAGGTGAAAAATACTGATGAATAACAGTGGATCCATTTGGGGAGGGCAGCTCCTTTTCAGGAGGTGTCCAGAATTTCAGATCTCTGGCTTTTGAAGACCAGTGCCTTTATTCATTGGTGCAAATTTCTTTCTTCCTTGATGCTATTTCTGAAAATTGACAGCATGATTAACATCAAAGTCATTTCTACCTACCCATCTACATTTCCTAAAAATTTTTCTTCTTTCGGGTGCATTTGGACTAGAAACCCTTTGGCATAATATTTTTGAAAAATGACACTATTAAACTGATGAACTCCTTTGTTTCTCTACCTATGCTAGATCTACTATCATGATTAAGCTATTTGACAGGATTTCATTCTCTAATCCAAAACATGAAATTGAAAAATGACCAAATCAGGATTAGACAGTCTGATTTGTCATGTACTTGTGGTATGAAAGACAAGTTGCACACAAATATTATTTTTCATGAAAATGAAATTTAGAAAAATCAGGGCTAGGATACACAGTTAGTTTTTTCATCCTTGTTTTCCTCTTTGGTTCTGTTTTGAGCATGTGGAACCAGTATCTTTTCCTAATCTATTCTCTTTGACAGGTCAAGCTTACACAATTTGACTATCTCTTCTCTCACTAACTTATCAGCAAATAAATTTAAATCATGTTCAGTTATGATTAGGCTAGATAACTGAACAAGACATTTTTGAGCACTAGTAGCGGCATTTAGACTTGCTCACTTTCAGAATGACTATTTTTTGAACATGGGGCTGTACCATTGTTTTAGAATCTGCCCTATTTTTCTACTTTTCTTGTTATTTTTGTGTTTTCTGTTTTTCTCAAAATAAACTAAAATAAATATGCTCATGGGGCTGAGCTTATTTTGCATGCCTATCTATTCTACTCTAACCTATATATGATAGATATTTATTTGGTGAACTCTTCTTTCCAATATAACCAGTCAAGTAGATGATTGCATGGTTGATCTTGGTTCAGCTCTTTGATGATGTTGAAGAAATCAAAAGGCCACTTCCACCTCACTTGTTTTCGGACAGTAGTGCTTAAGTTTTTTCTCATACTTTGCAGCAAACTGTTCATGGTAGAACCCACTACTCCTTCAAAGTTCTCAAGGAAAACAACAAATGGATCTTGGAATAATACCTGATCTAAAGAATTTGATATATAAGCTTCATTCAGGACTACTCTTTGTTCCACTTGGCTAAGTTTGGGACTCTCTTGGGAAAGAAACTTTTCCCCTTTCTCATGATCACTTGAGCTGTCAGACTCATTATACATTTCAGTGTATTCTTCTTCCAAAACTAATGTGTTCCGATTAGGCAGACTGAAAATTGTGTGAAGGTCATCATGTTGATGAACAGGGATACACTTTGGCGGTAAATATTCTTTAAAGGATAGGGTGACAACCCTCATGTGTTTACCAACCTCTATTTCTTCATTTGCAATTTTTAAGTCAATGGAACTTGGTGGCTGAAAATCTGGAATTAAGGAGGATTCCATGACCAAAATGATCTCCTCAATCATTTTAGGAGAAGGCTTCTCATTGACAACTTGCTCAAAAATTTCATCATCCTCCTCAACCTCATCATCAAAGCTGAAAAAATGTTGATCTCCAATTATGTGAAAGTTATTGCTGATGGGCTGATATGAAGTGGAACAAAGGGTCAGAGATCCTTCGCTTACTTCTGAACTTTCAAGGCTTCCCTCATCAGTGTCATAAGTGACCCATTTTGGCTGCTTGATGCTTTCAATTTGATGATAGTGAACTTCATCCCATAAATCAACTGTTGATGGCTCTGCAAGGTTAGCTTTTGCTTGGATATCATAATCATCAATTTATTGATCAAACCTTGGAGAATCATTAATATAAGTAATGTCACCAGCCATATATATTGGGTTGTCAGATTGTTTCTCTTCGGATTGATTTAAAATTCTATTTTTTTACTTATGGTATGCAAGATCATAGGCTGACTGTATGTTTATGAGTTGATCTAGCTCTTATTTGGTCAAAAAGGGAGGCATTTTCATCTCTCTTTGGACATAACTACAATGACCTTCTTTCTCTTGGGAAAGATGATCTAGAGGATGAGTGTCTTTTTGGGCTTCACTTATGAGAGATGATGAATCATCACTTGTGCCTTTAAAGAGATCTTGTCGGTTCTCTTTTATTTCTTGATTGTTTTCATCTTCAACCAATTCATTGTGATGTTGAGGATAGTTAGCATGTAATTCATGAGTTTCTTCTGATAGATTTTCATCAGGCCAATTTTCTCGTATGAACTCAAATGACTCAAAGAATAAAGGTAGAGATCCTACAGGTTTTGTTTTTTCTTCTATTTCAGATTCTGTTTCATCTTCAACCATCTTTTCTTGATTTATGTGAGGGTTAACTTGAGCAGGGGTTTCCTGAATGACTGCTAAGAGATCTTTAGGATGCAAAATTTCTTTCAAAGTCTGGAATGATTTAAAGCATAAGGGTAGAGAACCTAAAGGTTTTGATTCTTCTTCCATCTCAGATTTGATTTCATCCTCAATCAACTCTTCTTGGCCATCTTTATGGTTAGTTTGGGTAAGAAATGTATGTATATCCTCTAAAAAAACCTTAGGATGCCAATTTCCTAAGTTTTCATCAATGTTCAGAAGGTGTTGTATAAGGTCTTCGGTTTGATCGAAACAATTTTTAGCTAATGATAGAGATGGACAATGCCCTATATAGTGTTTATAAAATATTTTGTGGAAATCCTTCAAAGAAAACAAGATGCCAGGTTCTAGGCCTTCATACCATTCTCTTGCCTTTCCTTCTAATGTCCCCATGAACATTTTCATGAGGCAGTCCTTGTGCCATTCAACCTTTAACCTCCGTACATGTATATGAAAATTGATGAGATGTAACAATGGGTCATAAACCTTTTCATCTCAAAAGATACGTAGGTTTTCTATCCAATTTACGTCTTTAGGCATTTTGTGTGGGAATCCAGGGATATGCTCTTTGCTCGTCGGAGCATATCTCCTTTGTGTCCTTGGATCCATCTTTGTTAATCAGAAAGGATCACTGTGTCTTTTCAACCAGTCTAAATTTCTCTACCAGTGGAGTCTTTTGGTCTAATGAAGGTTGTGGAGTCGCCAAGTGGAAGATTTGAATTGTGATGTCCACCATCAGCATGATTGGGATTGCTTAATGCATTCCCAAGAGATTTTATAAGGACTAGTGGGGTAATAGGCCTACTGGAGGCTAGTGGAGTCGCCAGGTGGATGTTTTTGAGATCTATGGTCCACCACCAATATTGTCAAAGATGCTTTTGGGAAAAAAATTTCTAGCAAACTTTGATGTGGAGACTTGCAAGAAAGACTTAACACTTAGTTTCAATGGTTTGCTAGACTGTTGGGAAAGCTATGGTTCTGTTTGCAAGTTTATTCTGTTTATTTCTGATGTTTAGGTGAAGTTTTCTAAATTGCTAAGTTATAGTTAGTTTGTCACTTATTACAGAGGTTGCACCATGAATTTTGAGTTTTGGAAAAAATGAGTCAACGGAATAGTATGGTTTATGAAATTTTTGGTTTCTATGGAGTTTTAGGCCTACTGGAGGCTAGTGGAGTTGCCAGGTGGATTTTTAGTTGTTTTTAGAGATATGTGTATGTTCCACCACCAATACTGATAAACACCAATCTAGAGATATTTTGGGGTTTTCTGAGTTTCCTATATGTAGCCTTGAGGTTTGGAAGAGTTTCCTATAACTGAATCATCATTTTTCTAAGATGGTGAAGGAGCTAGTTTCTACTCTTCAGACTGTTACACCATTTTTTGGTCATCTAACCTACTATCATTAGATGGACCCAAGTAGACCATGTAAGACCAATTTTACCCTAAGTAAAGTTGCCTTCACTATGTAAAATAACTTAATAAAACACATTTATTAGGTTGTTTATGGTCTAAACAGGAAACCCCAAAAGGAAATATTAAACAAACCTATATTTGTTTGATTTTCCTGGTCATGTTTAACCCAAAACAAATAAATTAATTAGATAAATATTTATTTATCTCATTATTTTCTAGGAATAATTATTTAAACCTTATTTAAATAATATTCCTTGTTAAATATGACTAAATCACCCATAAATAATTAAATAAATCATTATTTATTTGATTATCTTTTAACCACCTCCTTAAAATGACAAATAAATCATTTATTTATTTATTATTCACAAATAAAGGGATTTGACCCAAGTCAATACTTTTTCCCTCCAACAAATATAATAAAATATTCCATAAAAGGTGGATCTAGATTTGGTTAATGTTATTTTAATCATGCACCAAGATCTAGAATGACCCAATATTTTGTTATAAATAGGAGGGTTTTTCCTACCATTCTTTACCTTTTGTTGCCTATTAGATCACTCTGGATCTATACTCTTGGTCTGAATTTGAGCCATTATCATTGTCATATTTTTCATTATTTGCTGTGTGAGCTCCCTTTGAGTTCTATCTTTGTCTGGGTTTTCTACACCAACAGGAGAGAGAAATGCTAGATCTGAAGTGCTGAGGACTTCCAAGAACCCATCCCATTGAGGAGAATTGGAAACATCTTCTTGTTTTCCTCCCAGATGCCCTTAATACAAAAATTCTTTCAAAAATTGTTCTTGTCTTGTCTATTGGATATATGGAGCAAACCCTTCTTTTTACTGCTTAATGTCTTTCTATGCATAGATCTGGTTTTTTGCAGCTCTTGTCTTGATCAACTAATTGCAGATCTGAAGATATTGGTAGCCACATTTGATGTTATGGCTATTAGTTATGCGTAGCTAAAGTGGTATTTTTTCGTACACTTCGACAAAGGATTCATACTAACAATTGGTGACTCCACACGGGTTTTCAATTACGACCGTTGTCGTTTTTCATATTCCTGCATATCCAGCTACTTCAGACCCTAGGGTTTCTTTTCAGCTTTTTGTTTTTCCTATTTTCATGTTGTTTTTCACCTATAAAACCCTAAAACATTAAAATTTCTAACTTCAGCGTGTTTCTGGCCCTATTGCGCAGGTGACAGACATCAGCCGCAACTGAGACGACAAGTTTTCCGCAAATCTGCCACCGGGACAACTGGAGTTGGAGGTCGCACTTTTCAGCCCAAAAACCGCGACCTAGACTCCACGTCGCACTTTTCAGCCCCTTTTCTGCGACCTGAACAGGAAAACAAGTCAGAACCTGCGACCTGTGATTTTTTCTGCTGTTTTTCTGCAATTTTTCTGGGTTTTGCTGAAGCTTCTGTCAGGGTTTTCCAGCCTCTGTCTCCGCCCGTTTGGACCTGTTTCTGATCTGTTTTTCTCATCTAAGTGGGAACCTAGCCCCCTAGGGCTTCAGTACCCTCCACTTTTGGTGGAAGAGTTTTAGCTGTTTCAGGTGTCTGATTTTTCAGAGTTTCAGCCTTCCCTTTTTCAGATCTGATACCTCATTCTCAGATCCCTTTAAATCAACTCTTCTTCCTTTCAAACCACCTCTTGTAGTTTTGTTTGGACGTCCCTTTAGGACCTCCTCCCTGCCCTTTCTACTTTTTGATGATTTCCTCCTTTTTTCCAGCCACCTTGCCTCTGCCTCTTGGCTGTGATCTGCACCTCTTTTCAGCATCTTTCTCCTTTAGATCCCTGTCCCTTTCGACCCTAGATCTATTGGCCTCTTTTTAGTGTGTTTTGACTAGATTTTTTCCCTCTTTTATATTAGTTTTGAGAGACCCGCATTTTTGGGTTGAATCAATGCACTAGTAGCTGTTAATTTTCTGTTATTTCAGCATTATATACTGTTTTTGCAGCATTATTTTCAGTTACGCAGCACATTTTTTCTCTTGCTCTCAAAAATGAAAAGGGTTTAAAAATTAAAATTAACGCACGCCACACACTCACCCTAAGCGAAGAAGAGCCTGGTTTACACCGCTAGGCAAAGACTTTAAAATCAATTGACACGACACCTTTTTTCCCTTGTTTCGACATTGTAATCACTTGATTATGCACCTCCCTGCCTTTTTCGGTCGTTCTTCTTCCCCTCGTGTCGTGTTTGTGTTGTCATCATTGCACCCCCAAGGCGCGCCTCCCGGAGACTTCTTGGCCTTCACCCTCAGTTTCCGGTCGGTCGACCTGCTTCGTCGAGCCAGTCCTCCTCCGAGTCCGCATTCCGACTCCTCTTCTGATTCATTGGGTTCTCCTTTTACTTCTGGTTCTCCCCCTGTCACCTTCACTATGTCTGGTCCAGGGCCTAACGCTAGCGGTAATCCCGGCCATAATGCCGGAACTACTACTAGCGGAACCACCACAGGAACTACCTCGGCTGCACCCTTGCTCCCCTACATGGCAGGCCTCAGCCTCCCCGATTTCAATCAGTTGATCAATGACCCTATCTTCCACGATGTTGGTTGGCCTGCTATGCCGAACAAGCTCCCCTCCGACATTCCCAAGTTCGAAGGCCTTGCTGGAGACGATCCAACCAACCATATCCGATCTTTCCACATGTGGTGTTCCTCCAATTCTATTACCGATGACTCCATCCGTCTTCGGTTGTTCCAATGCACGCTCACAGGCGAAGCTTCTAAATGGTATGTTGATCAGCCCACCTCTTCCCATACCACATTTGCGACCATTTCCCAAGCCTTTTTATCTTATTTCTAGCTCCCCCTCCGATACATCACTGGTACAGAGCTTTTGACTTCTTTCCGTCAATCCTCTTCAACCCGCCTTTCCACTCATGTCCAGGAATGGCAGAGAAGAAGGAGCTTATGTCGAGCTCCCCCATTTGAAGATCGAGTTTATATGGACTGGTTCCTTCGCACTCTCTTAGCTCCCATTGGCAAAGATTTCGCCTCCCATTTCCCTCAAACCGAAGAAGCCGCCCTCCAAATAGCCTTGAAATATGACCTGATCTATGCTCAGTCTGGTTATGTTTATACCGTCCTTCCTGACCTCCCCAGGTCCGGTGGCGCTAACGCCCTGGGGGCATCTTATTTCGCCGACAGTATCGTTGGAGCCCTTTCTCATCTGTATGCTCAACCTCCTATGGGCTATGGTCTCCCTCCGGGAGGGGCCAACACCTCTAGCACTTTTCCCCCTCTAGGTAACATGTATCCAGGATACGGCATGCCTCATCATTTTTCCCAACCTCCTGCTTACCTCAATGTTGCCCAACCTAACCATTACCCTTATCCGCAGCCTGGTGCACCAGCTCCTCCAGCATATGCGCTTCCGCCTCCCTTGCCTCCTCCAACCCCGCAATAACACCTACAGCCCCCTCTAGGGCAAGTATTTGCACAGCAGGGCGCGACTAATCCCCCTTCTCAAAGAAGGAAGAGAGGAAATCCAAATCAATCCGCCCCTGGTATGCGTGGACCCAATCCTCAAGGTACTGACCTTAACACTGCTAACCAGCAACAGGGCACTCAGCCCAAGCCGGACAGGCCTCTTCGCACCAATAAGCCTTGTTCATGTTGCGTTGTTTATGGTCATTATACCCATGATTGTCCCCTCTTACCACAGATGCGGCAGATGTGGGAATCTCAAGCCACATTGCGAGGACAACATGCCTCCCCTCATGCTCCCCCTAATGTGGCCACTACTCACCCAGCTGTGTTTACTGATCCTTTCCCTCAGCAAGGATTCGTGGCTGCCCAACCACCTGACGGCCAGGTCACCACTCAACCTTCCCCTTCTGGTTCCTCCGATTACCAGATCCCCATGATAAACTCTGATCCATCCCCAACCGTCGACCTTCACCTTCAAACTCGGTCTTGCCAGTACCCCAAGCCTCCCGATCAGTCTGCCCTCGAGTCCCCTTCTTCAGGCTCTACAGAGCCTCTTTCGACATCTAATGATCCCTTACATATCCCTCAACCCAAAGTTGAGGTTCATACCAAGATTCCTAAGGGTCCATTACGTCGCAATGCTGCTCCTGGTCGAGCTACTCATGCGTATAGCATAGTAGATGATTTGGCACAATCTCCTGCTGCCATTTCCACATTGGAACTCCTCCAGTTGTGCCCTTCCCAAAAGAAGGCTCTGCTATCTGCCATGGGCGTTGTAGATCCTGCCGATGACCAAATGATTGTTTTCGACGCTCATCAATCAGACCATCCTCCTCTTCCTGCTTCCGTCACCTTCCAAATCCTAGTCAAAATCCGGAATGCCAACGTTTCTCGGTGCATAATTGATGAGGGGGCATCCACCTGTGTGATGTCCGCTTCGGTTTGGAAGCAACTCGAATCTCCTAATTTGGCCCCTTCCACGATCACCCTTCGAGCGTGGGATGGCCACGCCTCCCACCCCATTGGCCTTTTCCGTAATTGTCCTATCACCCTTGTCGGCAAGACCATTTGCGTTGATGTCGAAGTCATTGACGCCCCTCTAGACTACAACATTCTATTGGGGTGAGCTACACCTATGCCATGTCTGCTGTCCCATATGTGGTTTTTCGCAAGATGTCTTTTCCTCACAATGGAAAGATAGTCACCATCAATCAGTTGACTTACCATGAGCCACCGTCTCAGACCTCCCCGGAGACGACCATCTCTTCTGTAGCCAATAAGAAAATCGTCGATTCCTTGACCAGTGTCTCTCCCAGCATCTACAAAGACTCCTCTTTGCTTGGAACTTTCCCTGGTCCCCCCTCCTCATATCTCCGATCCCAGCTTTCTCGAATGCTCCGCATGATGCAATCGTCTCGAGCCGCCCTTAAACGACCCGCTTCGACTAGTCAGCAACCTCAGACTCAACCTCGCCCACCGCAACCCACTCCTAGCCATTCATCTCCGCCAGCCGGACCTCCTCCTTCTGGCCCTTCTCCTACAGCTGGTATCCCTGAACCCCTCTATCCTCCCGGGTCGATTCCCCTAGGCCTCAATCAGCTCGGAGCCGTCCCTCCTGGTCATTATCCCGCTGGTCAGATACCTTTCCTGGCTCCCCCTCCCGGAGTCTATACGGTCCCTGTCATGGCCACCCTCTCTCTCCCTAACCTGACCCTGGGCATACCCGTCTGGTACCTTGACCCTCCAGTCGCTATCCCACCTGGTCACCCCAAACCCTATCTTGCTTTGACATCGGTTCAACCGGTCCCCCTCGCTTCTTCCGTTGCTACCATGCCCCCTGCACCTCCCCAGGACCCTACCCTTGTGGTGACAGCTCCAGGAAAGAAAGGCAAAGCTTGCAGGGGGGCATCCAAAGACAAGGCCACCCCGACTGACCCAACTCCTCCTTCACCCGCAAAGCCTTGCACCTTGTGTGATGTCGTCGGTCATGCCACCCATACGTGTCCTGAATTTCCCCGCATTCAACCCATGGTTAAAGTCACGTTCCCTGAGTCTACGGTCTCCGACCCTTCTCTTCCGTCCTCGTCCGTAGCCAAGAACCCAAAAACTATTCGCACTAGCAAACCCTGTGCTTTGTGCGGTCTCCATGGCCATTACTCCCGCCATTGTCCTCACCTGACGCATTACCAAGCCTCTTTAGAAGTAGTCCGAGAGTATGAGGTTGAACAAAATCAGTCCGCCTCTCCCATACTTGCGCAGTATGCTTCGTGACAACTTGAGGATCCCCCTGCTCCCATTGACATTCCCCCCCCTGATGTCCAGATGACGGAGTCTACTACCACCATTCTCTACCTATCATACTCCGTGAGACCCTTGGAGCACATTCCCCTTGAATCCTCCCCTGTTGTTTCACTTGACCCCCCTTCAGCGACCACCCTGGGCTCCACATCTTTTAACCATTTGTTTCCCTGTACTTTTGTCATTCCCCGTGACGATCCATATGCGAGCCTTTCTTCCCCTACGGATGATTTAAGTAACTTTTCCACATCATGTGGTTTCCCCTCCACTCTTCCTCCCCTCTTTTTCGGTTCGGATGCCTCCTTGGGAACCTTTTCCACCCTTGACCTCCTCCTTTCCACCCATACACAGATAACACCACCCGTATCTCTATTGACCTCCGCAGCCCGAGTCCCAGCCACCCCTCCTCTCGCCCCCATATACCACCATCCAGTTTGTATATGCATCATAGCCATCTTTCCCATCACACTCCCTTCCATTGTGGCCGCTCGATGTCTACTATACACTCACGCTGCCGTCATTGCCCCTCCTCCCCCCATTTGTTGTCTTGTAACACTATTCCGCAGGACCTCCCGTCCCCACCCTATATCGGTTACGCCGATGGTGCAAGTCGTTACTCCCGGAATCTCGCCTCGGCAGGCTGGGCCATTTTCACCCCCTTGCATGCCCTCGTACTCTCAAACGAGGTCTGCATTGGTACTGCCACCAACAATCAGGCCGAATATGATGTAGTGCGTGGTCTCTTAGCCGATGCCCTCTTTCATCGCATCCTCCATCTGCATGTTCGTTTAGATTCCCTACTTCTTGTCATGCAACTAAATGGTGTCTATCGTGTGCGTAATCCTGTGCTGTTTAGACGATATTTACGAGTGAAACTCTTGATACATGAATTCGAAACCATAACTTTCAACCATGTACCTCGAGAACAAAATCACTATGTAGATAGTATTGCAAACCATGTTCTAGATTGGCATTTATCACACGCATTTCATACAAGACAATAACATTCATAATCATTAAAAAAAGATGCATATCCATAATATGTGTCGCAAAACATGTGTTTTAGAGTCCATCTACTCTGATACATTTGACATGCCCATAGCATGTTACAGAAAACTAAAAACTGGGAGCGCCACCTGCCCCTACATACACACTAGCGGGCACCACCTGCCCCACACCTAATCACTATCTGGCGGATCCCAAGCCAATGGCTCTGCCCCTGCAACCTGTAGATCACGTATCCCCTGACCAGCCATCGCCATGCGTTGCATAACACCTCGCCATTCCGAGGGTAGACCAATACACGGCTCTATGTACTGGTCGTCTAAGTCTTGCCACCCGCGCTCTGACACTCCGGTCAGCAACCTTTCGCATCTACGACGGATGTCCTCCAGAAGGGCGGCCGCATCCTCATTATGCGCTGCTCTCGTCCCACTCAGACCTGTAGCTCTAGATGCTTCTGGCCGTCCCATATATCCGGCCGGTTTTACCGAAGCTATATCTGCATACCAAAAGTACATGAATCAGTACCCTATCTACTATTCATTAACTTTAACATGCCCAAAAAAGAATAGTTACTTGTCACTTACCATCGGGTCCCCATACTCGACCAAGCGGAAGTGGTAGGTCTGGATCCACACAATAACTCATCCCACTATAGGGATAGTCGTCTATGTATAACGACATCTGATCCCAATGGGCAAAGAACTCAGGTCGAAACACCCGTTCGACCGCCCCTCCTCCTCCTCTGCACAGTAGGCGCCCCCACTGGCGCATCCTGGGCTCCCTCGGGCCCCCATCTGGGAGCTGTATATGAGGTCGTAAGGTCAGGAACTTCTCAAAAAAGAAGGAACACAATAAAGTCCCATACGAGAAATCGTGGTTCACTTGCCGCTTGCATAGCGACAGCTGTCGTTTTAACGACACCAACATCATTTGGGCCCACCCATAGTAGGTCCCACTCAACACACTCTCCACAATCATCATCTGCCCCCCAGTGATGTGATGGAATGCCTGGTTGCCCAGGATTCGCAGCATCGCTGTGGCCACTGCACGGGTCTCTAATCTCTCTAAGTCCCCGATCGATATCCGAGTCCCTTTGACTTGGAGACCCGGTCGACAATGTCACTCCACAAACTCCATGATGTTCCACCCCCGCGGTAACACTGGCTGCATATTTCCCACCATCCCAAGTGGCGGGAGACCAGTCAGGAAATACAGGTCCTGGACTGTCAATTCGATCCTGTGCCCCTACACTATAAAGACCTCGTGATCTGGATCCCAATAACTGATAATCCGGGCCAACAACGCCTCCCCAGCTCTCATTAAAGGGTTCTCCAAAAACTTTAGAAACTCAAACCTGGCCAATACACGACGGACACCCTGATCTGTCTGGATCTTTGTCCGTAATGTGCCCAGGTCTCTCTCTCTCCAGTTGACCCGTATATCTGCCATAGCTGCACAAAAACATCATCTTTGTCAGTATACAGATAGGAAACACTGTAACCAATCACAAAAACCCAAATCTCAGCCCTAACACAGCACTGAAATCCCCTTCATCCTCCAGGTCGCACTTTTCCACCCAATCCTGGGCCAGGTCGCAGTTTTTGGCTCAAAACCTGCATCCTAGGTCGCAGTTTTTGGCCCAAAAAGTGCGACCCGGCCGTAGAGATGAAAGAGGGTCTGTGTCTGAGATTCTGGGCCCTAATCTGAAATTTCAATCCATCAAAATGAAAGAGTAAGGTTAGGCCTCTTACCTGAAACTGACAGATCTCGATTCCAATGGTCGGTTTGTCCGCTACGCTCGCCGCAAGATTTAGGGCCTTCTCTCCTCTCTACATTCACCACAACAACACTAGCAAATGAGTGGATTTGGAGGGAAAACTGCCTTATTAAAATAGAACCCTTGTTTCTTCTTTCGCATGCTGCTACCATACCATAGCTCCGTTTGACAAACCATCCACACCGTTGGAAAGCTCTCACTGAGCCCCCAAATGGGTATCTGTTAGTTTTTTCTGATTTGATACTTCACCAGGACACATTTTGTCCAAGATGGGTCACTTCACCTCCACCCAAAATCGAATTTCCTCACTTACAACACTTGTACTTGGGGCACCACTTTTCCTCCATACTTGTCTTTGTTTGTGTCAATTTTCGTCATGAGATATCATCTTGTACTCATGTTTTTCGAGTCCCCCATGGGCTCTTTTCTGTGTGGCAGCACCATCGAGTCGCCCTTGTTTAGAGCATCCAAGTTGAGTCGTCATCGCATTCATGGAGTCTATCTCGAGTCCCTTTTTACCCCGCTATAGTCCTCCATCCTTAATGGCTTGTTCCCTCTCTTGTGTCACACATTATGGCCTTCAGTCCCACTGTCCCCTATCCCTCATGATATTGTGTCAGTCGCTGCCATGTCATTCATGCCCTTTATGCTCTAACAAGGGAAGTCATCCATTCGCTACTCAGTCCCCTCCATTTCATCATCATCATTGGTATTAGTCTGTCAGTCGCTCTACTATTTTCTCTCGTGCCTTAGTTGAGGATCTCTCATTGCCTCACCTATGGCGGACCTCCTTCTGTCGACATCATCTCATTCATTCCAGAAGACCGGTCTAGAGGGCGGTGTACCTTGGTTCCAGCTTCCACTTTTGTTCGGTGCCTCGGATCAGGCAAAGGGTTTTCTCATTACCCTTTGACTTGATTTTTTCTCAGCTCCAGCTCCTTTAAGCATGATCGAGATCCATATACTTGATGGTTCAGTGATGCAGCAGCAGCTCTTGGTGATTCTCGGGTGTGTGTGAGATGTCTCAGCCCTCATGAGGGGGTGGCCCTGCAGGTAGCCCCCTACATGCCCGAATGACCTCTTCATTACAGCCTTTGATGCAGCTCCATATATTTGATGATGTCGGCCTTAGCCGCTTGCAGCGCCTCTTTTATTTGCATGTATCAGTCAGATTTTGCGAGCCCTCCCCCATTTTCAGGGGGCATTTGGGTTGTATTTGTATCTCATGTACTCAGATATTATTGTATAAGTCCTGGCTATTATCCCAGGCACAGCATGTATGTGGGATCCCTCATTGTATTTCTATCTGGCTCATGTTTAGGCCGGTTGTACTTTATGGTTCGGTCCCTTGTTTACTGGACACACTATTATTTTGTACTTTGTCTCGACGGGCATAGGTTTGCCTCCCCCGCCGCCTTTAGCACAGGTACCCTCTCATAAAAAGAGACTTGTTGCACCTGTAAGTCTCGTCTCCTCAGGTTTTGGTTCTTCAGCACATTAGTCCACCTTACATTTCTCTCTCTGATTTCCCTTTTGATGTCTGGTGATTGAGTTCTTACAACGTACTTCGGTCATACGATTTCCTCCTAACACTCGCACGCTGGGGGGCAATCTGTTACACCATTTTTTGGTCATCTACCCTACTATCATTAGATGGACCCAAGTACACCATGTAAGACCAATTTTACCCTAAGTAAAGTTGCCTTCACTATGTAAAATAACTTAATAAAACACATTTATTAGGTTGTTTATGGTCTAAACAGGAAACCCCAAAAGGAAATATTAAACAAACCTATATTTGTTTGATTTTCCTGGTCATGTTTAACCCAAAAAAAAGAAATTAATTAGATAAATCTTTATTTATCTTATTATTTTCTAGGAATAATTATTTAAACCTTATTTAAATAATATTCCTTGTTAAATATGACTAAATCACCCATAAATAATTAAATAAATCATTATTTATTTGATTATCTTTTAACCACCTCCTTAAAATGACAAATAAATCATTTATTTATTTATTATTCACAAATAAAGGGATTTGACCCAAGTCAATACTTTTTCCCTCCAACAAATATAATAAAATATTCCATAAAAGGTGGATCTAGATTTGGTTAATGTTATTTTAATCATGCACCAAGATCTAGAATGACCCAATATTTTGTTATAAATAGGAGGGTTTCTCCTACCATTCTTCACCTTTTGTTGCCTATTAGATCACTCTCGATCTATACTCTTGGTCTGACTTTGAGCCATTATCATTGTCATATTGTTACGCCGCAATTTGTCACCGTCCCTACCATTCCCCGTCCAAGACATTGAGGGGCCCATTATGTGACCTCGTGAGAAATGTCATGCCTTGAGACCATTATCATTGCATTCCTCTAAACATGAGCTTCAATTGCCCTAAAGACATCTCCTTGCAAAAAACCATAAAAACATCCCTTTTTGCACTGGCGCGGTTAGCCAGTTCATCACTCGCGCCAATGAGGAAAATCCTACAAAGAGGCCGCGCCAACTGGCGCTCTGTCCCAAAGTCGCAGTCGCGCCAGCCAATTTAAGGAGTGTTTTTTAAATAAGAAAGGCGGAAGTTTTCTTTCAACAAACTCAGAAACTGCTATCTATCTTGAGTTGGGAGGTTTTGCTCCGGGAGTTCCATGGAAGGAAAGTGGTCTGCCACCTCTCATGGAAGCTTCCTTGATGATAGGGCCAATCCCACAATTATAGGGATCCCAACTCCCCTTCCTCCTTATATAAAAGCTTGCCCATTGCCATTGCAAGCTATTCTAGAAGTGCCTAAGATTTGAATCTCCAAATTCCCAAGAGCCTTCATGCTGCAAGAGCCCTCATTCTTCCCGTAAGGCCGACTCAAGCAAGGAGACTATCGTCGAGAGACTCTAGAGAGGCTTGTTCCTTCCCTGGCGAGCTTTGCGAGACGTGAACGACTGGAGACCCTTCCGAAGGAGACCGCAGCGTCAGAACATTGGTTGTACTCTCTTTCGATTGATTATTAATGAATGACTACTGGTTATGGTTCCACTCTGTTTTTCACTTATGATAATGATGAGCTATATCCTTTATGACTGATATATAGTTGCGTATTCTAGATTTTATGCTTGTATTCATGTTGTTTCTTGCATGTGCAGGTGTCCATCCATGGAGATCGTGGGGATCGTGATCTGCCGAGGCTGAGGAACGGGAATGTTGTCTCTTCTACGAATTGTAGCACTGGACTCCAGGTAGGCCTCCATCGTTGGCTTATTTATTCGCAATTAGGAATTTGCGCTGTAGCATTTGATGATTGTTGCTAGACCCCTGCTGGGCTAGTAGGGATCGCCTCTATTCGCAGAGGGGATTTACCTCCTCAACAATTTGGTGACTCCGCTGGGGATTGTCTGGTTTTTTATTGTCTCGTTTCATTGTCTCGTTTTGATTGTTTCGTGGTTTTCCTTGCTTGGTTAGCCTTCTGGGTTGGGTTCTTTGGCTATTTTTGCTTCTTGGTTTGCTTAGTTATCATTGATCTGCTTCTGGAGTAGTTCTTTTTTATTTTTGGCTGAGAAACTCTGCTGGTGCGCTTTTTAGCTTGACAGTCACGCTAATTGGTGCATGTTGCTTTTGTATTGCCCGCGCCAATTTCTTTCTGGCGCCGGTTTCAATCTCACAGTCGCGCCACTCCTGTGAGGCATTAGGGTTTTCTCAGTTGTGAGCTCTCTGGGTCTTTGGTTTTTCGGCTACCTGAGTGTGTTGGAGTCTTGTTTGACTTGGAATTTGTGTCCTTTGGTTGTTTGCTTTTCTCCATCTATTTCACGTTTTAAGCCCTAGGGAATCTAGTGGCTTTGTGTATCGAGCCCTCCTTAGGAGTTTTGGTGTTTTGTTAATCCAGTCAATTCTCTGATTGCTCCTCCGCATTCTCTTAGTAGTTGTTCACCGTTTCGTTGTGATTTTTGGGTGATTGCTCTTTTCTTCATTCAAATTTCGTTTGGTCTTGCTTTGGACCCAGATCACATGGTCCATTGGAACATTTGGGACTTTTTCTCGGTTTTGAGAGACTTTGGTCGATTTGAGATCTGATTGTTGGTGTCATTGATTGAATCTTGTTTGTTTTGCTATCTTAATATCGTTTCTCAAGCTGTTCCGTTTGTTTTCGGTTTGTTTAGTGCATCTAGCCATCAAACATTGAAAATTTAAAAAAAAAAGTCTCTTTTGCTTTTGGTTGATTAGTGCAAATTGTAATCTTTTCGATTTTACTAGTAATTAGTGATTTGAATGAAAAGTTTTCAATTTCATTAGTTGCATTAGAGATATCATTGTTTGTCTTCCGATCATTTTGTTTGTGTTAAAGCTCTCAACTCTTCTGTAGCTAGTTTTCATCGAACAAAATGATGTACTATGGCATGTAGCTTTGCATTTAGGAATTCTTGAGATGACACATTCGTTAGGGCCTGGAAACTGAAACTTAATTGAAGATCAAATTTAAAATCTACTCAATTTACATTAAGGCAGCATTGAAATCTAACGAAACACATTTAGAGGTCTAGGCTAGAGACGTGTTCCGACGTCTTTAAACCTAGTAGCTGTCGTTCGCCTTTTGGCTTTAGACAACGCTAGTACGGACTTGTGCTCCCCGTATCGTCGCGTATATAAAGGGAGACCCCTCTAGGTTTTCAATCCTTTATCCATAGGAAGCCGAGTCTGCCGCCCTATACCCGTGATACACCGAACACAGCATTCGGGGAGATTTCCTGCACGTACGGAAAGTCCTTGGTTGATTTCTTTGTCATTATTGAAACCAAGGTGTATATTGCAGTTCACGGTTATTTGGTACACCCTTTTGCCTAGTATTCCTGAGCAGTCATTTGATCTTTTCTGACTCCCTAAACTTGAAAATATCGCCAAGCACTTGTCCTTTCACGCTTGTGTCAAATATGAAAGAGATAGAGTCATCTTTTTATCGTTTCTCGACTCTTAAAACATGAAACGGTAAATTTTCTTATTTTTCAATGTGGTAAAAATTAATCACCCACGATTACACGCCCTCTTAGTTTTTGCTTGTTGACCATTTGATCGTGTGTCATGACTCTTTTTCAGCCCATGTGTGTGTTTGCTTCTTTCTCTCTTGTCGTTTGCCACAGTGGCGGAACCTTCGGTTTCGTCTACTGGTAGTCCTTACACGAACGATTCATCAGAGGTTTCCCAATCCTCTACTGAACCGCAGCAGCCTATTGTTTCTGAGTTTCCTGACGGGGGACTGGTTCTTTCTGAGCAACCATTTGGGGGACCAGTTGAGTTTGATTGGCCCTTTTCAGACCTTGTGTCTGAATTGAGATTAGGAGCTGATTTCCTTTCTCTTACATCGGGTTCGCCTTTTGTTGATGCTGTATTTCCTCCTAGTCCTCGCCGTCTATTGTACGATCTAACGGCAGGCTCAACCATGAGTGATTCTGGTGAGGAAATCCCAACGTCTGGTGAAGGCAATCAGCTCTTCCCATGAAGATTGTTTCCGGGAGACAACTCTGAACTGGCTGACATGTCAATAGCCAGTCCCTCTTTACCACCTGGGTACAGGTCTTTAGGTCAGATCATTTCTGCCGCAGCCTCTATGGGAGTGTCAGCTCCTTCTCCGAGGCCAGCTGCTCCTACACCCGAGGTGTCTCCTCAGATGCCCGTTACCTCTGTACCCGTTCGGCCCACTGTTTGTGTGGCTGCCTCTTCTCCTGTTGTCACAGCACCCTCTGCCAGAGCTATGAAAACTCCTGAAGATATCTATCTAGCGACTGCTATACCGGAGAACATCTCTCCGGAGGAGTATCGGTTGTCTCTGCAACAGCCGAACCCCGAGGTTGGACCATCCTCCCAAGATCCCAACCGCTCTTATTTTTCGCACTATGCACAGGATGGTACACCCGTGTATGCTTTTCCAGGTCAGTATGACGAGCACGGGGACATTTTACGTCTACCTGCTCCTCAGGCTTACCTCCATGCTCAAGGGTTACCTCATAACCAGGCTTATAACCTGCAAGGGCAACCTTTCCAAGGCCAACCTTCGGGTCAACTTGGCTATCCTTATGACCCATAGGGGCAGCCCATCCAAGGCTATCCTGCGGGCCAGCAAGGGCCATCGTACGGTCCGCAAGGACCGTATTACAGCCCTTCCGGTCAACCTGTTCAGCCTCAGCCGGGGTACCAACCAGGACCGGTCTATGGTCCTGGGGGGCAACTCCAGCCTCCTCCACCAATGCAACCGCAGTATCCGGTTGTATCTAACGTTGCATATCAGTCGGGACCATCCTATGGTTCTGCTTCAGGTCAAATCGGTTTCCAGTAACCACCTAGCCCTATTCCTCCACCAGGCAAACCAGCTCATCCGGTACAACCCGGTGTTCCGCCTCCAGGCCAACCGGTCCATCCGGTACAACCTGGGGCTCCTTTACAGCCAGGTCAACCTACGCAGCCGGCGCCGCCTGTCTATCCGGGTCAACCTGGTCATTCAGGTCAGCCCTCTCTGCCGGGTCAACCTGTTCACTCAGGTCAGCCCTCTCAGTCGGGTCAACCTGTTCACTCAGGGCAGCCTGCTCATTCCATTAACCCTGCACAGCAGCCGGTTCATTCGATGCCACAACCAAATCAACAGCTGCGCCCTACTTATCAGGCTCTACAGGGTTCCACTTTTCAGCAACCTACTCATCCTCAGAGTGGTTATTATCCTCATGGTCAATCTCAACCGAACTATAACCACCCTAGAGGCTCTCAGTATTATCCTCCTCCACCCGGTTTTACCTACACTCAGCAGCCAAATCCAAATGCTGCTTACACCGGGCCGACGCATAATCAGGGTCCGTACTCTGGTTATCAAGCCCCACACTCTGGTTACCAGCATCCAAATCAGTCTGGTTATACGACCTACACCCCTACGGTCAGAATCCTGCGGGACAGAACCCATGGGGGCAAGGATATTCACAACCATTGTGGAGTATGGGTACCGGACCTCATCCCAGGCCTGGCATGACGGTTAATCCAACATTGCCGTTCCTGGCTACCTTGGAGCTGCCGGATGTTTCAAAATTGACCAATGATCCAATTTTACATAATCCGTATTGGCCTCCAGTTCCCACCAAGATACCAAGTGATTGCCCCAAGTTTGAGGGAAAAGCTGGAGAGGACCCCAGGCGCATGTGATGACGTATCATCTTTGGTGTTCGTCTAACTCTTGGGTCGACGATTCGATTCGTCTACGCCTCTTCCAGTGTACTTTAACTGGAGCTGCTGCTAAGTAGTACATAGAGTTATCCCGTGGCATTTTCCAAGATTTCAATTCTTTAGCCATGGCTTTCCTCACGCACTTTCAGTTACCGGTTCGTTATGAAGCCGGGACGCACCTCTTGAATTCTCTGAAGCAGGATAAAACCACTCACATATCTGATCAAATTCATGAGTGGCGGCACCGTCGTAGACTGATCAAGTTTCACATACCTGATCAGATATTAACTCACTGGTTCACCACCTCCTTCGTTAATAAAATCGCTCAAGATATTGCGATGGGAGTGTGTGTGACAGAGGAACAAGCCATTGCACGTGCCCAATATCTGGATCTCGTGTATTCTCAGTCCGGCACGCTTTATGATATCTTGTCTGATGCTCCACAGTCTGGAACCTCTAAGGCTCCACCTACCCTTGCGGTGGATGGTGTCATTGGTTCTGTCTCTCAAAATTCGAAGAAATCTTCGAATGGGAAGCAGAAGTCTAATTCTTCCAACAATGCTCCTGCTAATCCCGCCCCGTCCAATTCTAGCAAAACCATGGAAGTGAATGCCATTCAGGCCAATCCTACGGAGAAAAATTCCAAGGGGTAAAAGAAGGGCAAAGGCAAATCTAAATCTGATGCCCCAAAGCCAGAATCTAAATATCACACTGAGGATGGCTCCCAGCGTAAACCGAAGTACCCTTGCCTCATTTGTGAAGGGGACCATTATACTAAGGATTGTCCACGACGATCCGAGGTTAGTCAACTTCTCAAGGGCCCTAAGGGGACTCCGGCAGTTCTAAAAGAGCCATTCCCTTCTCAACAGACCCAGATGGTTGAACAACCGTCACCATCTGCACCATTTGGGTCCCAAGTTTTCATGATGAAGAGTGTTGCACCTATCTCTGTCGCTACGCATTCGAAGGATTACAGTGAGTCACGGCAGGCACCCGGGAAGGCAATTGCGGATGGACCACCTCCCCTACCTGCCTCCGGTTCGTTGGAAATCAAGAAGCCTACTCCTGAACCCATTGTGAAGCCACCTTCTAAAGGTGTTCTTCGAAGATCTTCTTATAATCCAAATGCTCGTGCCACTCAACATTACAGCATTGTTGAGGATTTGGCACAGGCGCCGTCTGCTATGTCTGCACTAGAAGTTCTTCAAAGTTTTCCTTCGCAACGGAAGGCTTTACTGTCTGCGATCGGGGGCATTGATACCACCGATTCGAGTCTTCTCACCTTCGATTTAGAGAATTTCACTCCCCGACTTCCACATCAAATCGCTCTTGCTATTCAAGTCGGGATTAACGGTCTTAACATTCATAGGGACGTCATGGATGAAGGTGCCTCTACCTGCGTTATGTCCTCCACTTGCTGGAAGGCCATTGGCTCTCCAGCCCTTTTGTCATCTCCCAATGCCCTAGAGGCATTTGATGGTCGGGAATCTAAACCCCTGGGTGTTCTCGAGAGTCTAGCGATCACATTACAAGGGAAGACTATCAACGTGGAAGTAGAAGTGGTTGACACCAAACTCAACTACAATATACTTCTTGGCCGCAGCTGGACTCATGCCATGCTCTGCATGCCGTCCACCGTCTTTCGATTCCTTAAGTTCCCTCACGAGGGCAAAATTGTCACGGTGGATCAGTTGTCATTTTTCACCTCTACCTCTGAGAACAACGTGCCATACGTGGATCAAATTCCAAATCCCCTGGACAGTGTAGGACCTAGTCTCTTCAAATACCCAGTCCTCATGGGTATTTTTCCCGCACCTCCACCGCACACCGCTCAAGTTAACATGATTTCCAGGTCCGATGACCCCTGGCTTATTCCTACGCCTGAGCAGGTGTTTGAGTTTGGAGAATCAATGCCCTTGACTCTAGTAGAGATCAGCTACTGTGAAATTGTTGCCGCATCTGATCCTCCACCTCCTCAGCATGCTCCTTTGAGCATGGCTCTCGACGTCTACTCTCAATCCCCCTGGATTGGTCAGGCCGATTCACCTGATCCTCTCAAAGAGACTTTTCCTTCCGATGAGGCCATCATTGAAACTATGTCTCTTGAGGAGCTGCCTTGGGGCGATGGACATCATCGCTCCTCTTTTATGCCTAGCTTGGGGGCAATGACTGACTGTCTGGAGCGTTATGCTTCTCAGGTTCCCACCCCTCCTCTTCAAACGCCTATTTTGACGCACGAGGTTTTTTCGGAGGGTAACCTGAGTAACATCACTCAAACCATCCCGATCAACATCTCCGTTAAACCGAGGATCGTTGAGAATATTCACGTGGGAGTGACTTGTTCTCTCGATGAGATTCAAGTCTATACTGATCTTTTTAAAGAATTCAGAGATGTGTTCGCCTGGTCCTACGAGGAAATGCCGGGGATTGATCCCAGTATTGTAGTGCATGAGATTCCAACCTATCCTGGTGCGAAACCCGTGCGCCAACGCTTACGCCCCATGCATCCTCGGAAAGCCGCCGCAATTAAGGCAAAAGTTGAAAAACTTCTGAACGCGGGCTTTATTTATCCTATCCCCCTCACAGAATGGGTTTCTAACATTGTCCCTGTTGATAAAAAACAGGGCACTATTAGGGTTTGTGTTGATTACCGTGACATCAATCGCGCCTGTCCAAAGGATAATTATCCCACTCCGTTCATAGACCAGATCATTGATGAATGTGCCGGAAGTGAGATTTATTCCTTGATGGATGGTTTCTCGGGGTATGATCAGATCAATATTGCACCTGAGGATCAACACAAGATGACATTCATCTGTCCGTGGGGTACATTCGCGTACAAAAAGCTCCCGTTCGGCTTGAAGAACGCTGGAGCCATTTTTCAGCGTGCGATGTCCTACGCTTTTCATGACATTCGCCATATTGTTCAGCCTTATCTGGACGACTTGCCAGCTCATTCAGCTAAGCGAGAGGACCATCCTGAACATCTCCGCTAGATCTTTCTTCGTTGCAGGCGCTACAATATTAGGCTCAATCCTCATAAGTGTGTCTTCGGCGTGGATTCTGGCCGTCTTTTGGGATTCATAGTCTCGAAAGATGGGATTCGCCTTGACCCTTTAAAGGTTGAAGCCACATCAACCTCCCATCACCCTCTTCATTATATCAGCTGCAGAGTCTGCAGGGAAAAGCGAACTTTCTTCGACGCTTTATCCCGAATTATGCCGAGGTGGCCAAAGGATTCACTCGTCTATTAAAGCAGAACGTTCCCTTCCACTGGGACGAAATTGCTCAGCAATCCTTTGAGAAGCTGAAGACGTTTCTTGTCATTGCTCCGTTGCTTCGTCCTCCGGACTACCACCGCGACTTCACTTTATATCTCGCCGCCGCATTTAGCACCATAGCCATGGTCTTGGTGCAGGATGACGATGACGGTAATGAACATGTTGTTTATTATCTTTCACGGAACCTTCTCGATCCAGAAACGCGTTATGCTCATGTCGAGAAGTTGGCGTTAGCCGCAGTACACGCTGTGCAACACTTTCGCCGTTACATCCTTTTGCGTACGATAAAAGTGGTTTCAGACTGTAACCCCATGACATATATTCTCTCTAGAAAATTACTGGGGGGCAAGTACTCCAAGTGGATTGTTATCCTGCAGGAGTTTGACTTAGAGTTCACTACCGCTAAGTCAACTAAATCACTGGTTTTCGCGGATCTTATATGCTCTCTCCCGACAGACTTCGCTCCCTCACACTCTAAAGACCATATACCGGACGAAACACTTTTCCTCATCGGTACTCATGACCCTTGGTATGGTGACATAATTGTGTATCTTCAGACCTCAACATTTCGGTCTGAGTTGGATAAAGCTGCCCACCGTCGGATTCGGCATCAGTCCCAGCCCTACCGTATAGTAGGAGATACCTTATACCACATTGGAGTAGATTCGGTGCTCCGGCGGTGCCTAACCTTGGAGGAGGCTGAAAAGGTCCTAAATGACTGCCACAGTGGCGCCTGTAGTGGACATATGTCCGGATATGCTACTGCCCAGAAAATTCTGCGAGCAGGTTATTTCTGGCCTTCCATATTCAAAGACTGTATCACTGCAGTCCGTAAATGTCATGCGTGCCAGATATTTCAGCGCAAGATGCGTGCGCCGCCTCTCCCTTTACATCCCGTTATTACCGTCGGCCATTTTGCAAAATGGGGCATGGATTTTATGACGTGTAACCCTCACTTGGATGGGGGGCATGCGTATATAATTGTCGCCGTCGACTACTTCACCAAGTGGGCCGAGGCGATGCCTACACTAGCTGCTGACGGTAAAACGGCTGCTCAATTTATATTCAACCACGTTATTGCACGGTTCGGGGTTCCTCAGGCCATCGTCACCGATCATGGTACTCATTTTCGAGATTATATGATGGCTGAGCTGACTTCAAAGTTGAGCTTGCGTTACGACAGCTCAACACCATATTACCCTCAGGCGAATGGTCAGGTTGAAGCAGTGAACAAGGTTCTAGTCACTATGCTTCAACGAACAGTTGGTATTCACAAATCCAATTGGCATCTCCAACTGTTCTCAGCTCTATGGGCATACCAAACATCTGCAAAGACTGCAACTGGATTCACACCATTTCAATTGGTGTATGGTCTGGAAGCAACTCTCCCGGTTGAATGCGAGATTCCTTCTTTGAAATTAGCTGTGGAACTTCTACCTAACACTTCTGCTGAGGAAGAATTTCTTTTGTATCTGGAACGGTTAGATGAAACCTGTCGTCTGGCTGCTTTGGTTATTGAAGCACAAAAGAAGAGGGTCAAAACTCATTTTGATCAATCTGTTTCCCCCCGTTCCTTTATCAAAGGAGATCTCGTCCTCCTGTACGATCAAGCACATGAAAAGCCTGGAGCCGGTAAGTTCCAGACTATGTGGCATGGGCCCTATATAGTAAAACTCGTTTTGAAAAATGGGGCTTATGAGCTTATAGATTATGAAGGAGTTCCGCTGGCGCAGCCTAGAAATGGGCTGTACCTCAAAAAGTACTATGCCTGAAGTGATTTCTTGGTGTGGTGTGTGTGCATAGGTGTGTGTTTTTCATTTGTGTGCATGTATGGTGTGGTGTGCCTTGTAAACATCTTTCTGTTGATCGGGTCTTCCTGGTTGTGCAGATGTCCATTCATCCATTTGTTGGTTTCGCGGATGGTGCCTCCCGCAGTACCAGGAATCTGTCTTCAGTAGCCTGGGTAATCTATGATCCTGCTGGTGAGTTGGTCAACCTGCAAGGTGTGTGTCTAGGATGTACTACGAACAACATCGCGGAATATAGTGCTGTGTTAGAATTATTAACCGAGGTAGTAAACCTTGGTATCTGTGAATTGCTTGTGTATCGAGATTCGCAACTTGTAGTGTTACAGCTGAACGGATACTATTCGGTAAGAAACCCATCCATTTTACGTTTGTATCTGTGTATTCGATTACTGGAAAGAAATTTTGACTACATTACATATCAACATATACCTAGGCATTTGAATACATTAACAGATGCGGTAGCTAATTTGGTGTTAGACAGACATTTGCGCAATTTGTAAATCATCATCACATGTAAAGAAAGATCTATCCAGAAATAGATATGCATATATATATAGATATCGAAGTGTTTACATAGCGTGTGTCACATAAAGTCAAAAATATACATAATCATCTTAAATACATCCGGAGACGATATGTCTCTCAAAAAATATGTGTGGTAAAAGCCCTAAGAGTCTAATCCACATGGTGCTCATGATAACATGTAACTGCACGCACTAAGCATCTTAGAAGTCGGTGGATCCAACTAGGTACTCCCATCGTATGTCGCTGGTACGCCATTGGTACATCCGCCAGCTGAGCATAGTCCGGGATCCCTCGGGCAATACCCTCAAGATTCTGGATCAACTCCTCCCCTCTTGTGCCCTCTGCCTGAGGATCAGGGGCGAGAAGAGTCCTCCGCGCGATTGGAGACATACCGACTGGTCTCTCGGGGCCCACATCTGCATACATATAAATGTGTTAGGACGAATGTGTATTAACAAAAAAAAATCATAAAACATAAAAATCAAAAGAGATGAGGTCATACCCAACTCCTTGTCCCAGTCATCTCCTTCTGGTAGTGGGAGATCTGGGTCTCCAGTGAAATCGGTTCCTGCATATGGCCAGTCCTCCTCTACAATCAATTGGCGCCGCAACCACCCAAAAAACTCCGGCCTCCACGACATCTATTGGCCTCCTCCAGCTCTGGGCATTAGTGCTACCCAGCGAGCCATTCTTGGCTCTCGTGGAATCGGCTCAGCTACAATGGCCCCTTGGCCTTGGAATATTGGTAATCGTTCCAAAATAAACGATACCAGGATGGAACCGTAGCCGAAATGTTTCAGTTTGGCTTGCTTGCATTTCGTGAGCTGTCTCTTCATGTTTATTGTTACTGCTGTAGCCCAGTCAAACAAAAGTGGAGTCATGCACTTTGAGGCCAGCAGGAGTTGGGCCTTTGTGGCCTCGTGCGGTGCCTGCGACCCTGCAGCCTGTGTGATGGTATGTAGGAAAACCCTCAATGCCAGATCGGGGATGGTGTGGATATCCACCTTTTTACTCCCTGATCCCATTTGTGCCCTTGGGCACACTCGTGCCATCATCTCTTCCATCTTCTCGCCGGATGGTCTGCTCCCAGTCAAGATGGGCACCGAACCTCTGCGAGACAGTCCGGTTATAAAATACACATCAGAGACCTCCAGTTCCAACACCTAGTCTCGTAACTTGAACACCTGTTCCTGTTCGTCCCAAATATTGATCAGATACTGGAGGAGCTCAGGCTGAGCTCGTAAACAGGGTGTTAGGAAGAACTTCTTCAGCCCACAGTTTCTGAGGGCATTCATGCAAGCCTCGTTTTCCATGGCCTGTTCATCCTCTTCTCCATGCTCTCTTTCTTTCCACTCAATCACCATTTTTCTTGATTTCCTGCATCCACATGGTCACAAACCCTTAATTAGATCTCTGTTAGGCGTCAAAATTCATTCAAATTGGTTAAAATCTCGAATTTTTAGGCGGAAATTTGGGTTCGGCCGCTGGCGCGAAGAATTTACATATAAAATCCCATTGGCGCGGGTCCGTGCCCGATACCCGCGCCAATGAGCGCAGCCCTAAAAATTTAAAGAGTGGCCTCAGAAGTCTGATACATGGGGGAAAACTATCAAAAAATGGATTGAAATGAAGTACATGGAAGCGCCTCTTACCTGTAACGGACGAGAATCTGAATGGAAAACTAGATCTGTCGCAATCACCGTCAGAAGTTTTGCACACCAAATGGACCACTGCTGCTTTTCACCAAGGTAAATAGTAAATGTAATTTTGTTTTTACCATTTTGGCATATTTATAACTTTTTCGACACAAGATAGGTTTTAAAAGTTATTTTTCCCAAATATTTTAATATGTTATGTCGGAAATGGGTTTTACGCTTGCTTGGTATGTGCAGCAACAGGTCTTTCCACGACTTTAACGGTGAAAACGAGTTGTATTTTATACTTTTTTGGACTCGGTAAATACACGAAAAAGTCACTTTGGAGTCATCTTTCAGCCCTTTTCTGACTCTCTAAACATGAAAAGATTGCCAAGGCCCTTGTCGTTTCGATCTCGTTAAAATGGACACGAATCAACATCTACCCAGTATATGTTTACCCCTTTTTCGGGCTGGGATAGATTGATTACGAAAAAGGAATACCCTAGCCTATCGCGACTAGGAGGTTTTGTCGGATATTGTTTTCTACCTTTTCGGATCTGAGGAACTATTTACGAAAAGGGAACTTTGGATTTTACTTTTCTGCTGTCATTTCAAACTCTCTAAACATGAAAAGACGTTGAGTTCTTCCTTTTTCAGACTCGTTAAACCCTGATGACATCGGATCCAGTCGAAATGACGTTCTCCTCCTTCCTCCTTCCTAGGGCTCGTTAATTGTACTAGGATGGATTCGCCCGAAGGGTGGACTTACATCAAAAGCATATGCTATCCCCTTCAAGCTTGTTATAAAAAATAATTGGGGTACTCACCAGAAATGGTGGGGGAAAATGGAATCATCATCAGTGTCGTGTCGGCAGTATGTCGCTCTTGAACATGGCACTTGTCTGCATTCGTGTCGGGTTGGGGATATCTCATCTCGTTTCTTCACTTTTCCTTCGTGGGTTTGGATAATTCCTTTTGACCTCTCATCTGCTCATTGCCTCGTCACCATGACCTCTGATCCGTTGATGTCAAATACTGCCAAGTCCACTGTCGTGCCATTTATATGTTCAAGAGAAGTTGGCCTCTGCTAATATCAACCTTCCTCTGATTCTCATATGATTCCAATTCACAACAAAAACATCATGTTCCTATGTCTCGTGTCGATGATGTGAGAAACATTATGGCCCACCTTCGATCAAGGTCACTTCCTGTCGACTTCAGCTCATTATCCAGGAAGCTGACTTAGAGACTCCCTTATGGTACCTTGGAGCCTGCATGCCTTAATGGCAGGTTCGTCGCATTCGACGTGAGGTTCTCATCATTGGCCTCCGATCGAGTGATTCTACGGGTGTTCGACGCCAGCTCATTGATTCACATGCCGTAGATTGTACCTGTAGTAACTTGAGGGCCATGATCATTATTGGTGGTTCCTCTCGCGTATGTTAATAGCTCTCATCATTGGCTGGTAATCAGATGATGTTCTTGCATGTTCGACTTCAGCTCACATATTCGCATGCTTGGACTTGTACTTTGTTTGGGTCGAGATGGAGTGCAAGACCCTGGATTGTGTCTGTTGTAATCCAGGCTGCGATATTGTGGATTATATTTACATGACTCATTTACTGGATGGCTGCGGTCATACCTGAGTTTATTAATCGATCCTCACTAGATGGCTGCGACCATACCTTGGATCCAGATTATTGTATACTCTGTTTTGGATGGCTGCATCCATACCACATATACATCATGTACTTGAGATATAAGTTGTATTTCTCCACGCAGGTTTTCCGACGGCGGAGCTTCAGTTGGACACGTTCTCGTAAAGCATTTCACCCCTCTCTCTCTCTCGGGCCTCATGCTTTAGGGGGCATCTGTTACACAGTAATTTTTCACCATCCCTACCATTCCCCGTCCCGCACATTGGAGGGCCCATTATGTGACCTGTGAGAAATGTCATGCCTTGAGACCATTATCATTGCATTCCTCTAAACATGAGCTTCAATTGCCCTAAAGACATCTCCTTGCAAAAAACCATAAAAACATCCCTTTTTGCATTGGCGCAGGTATCCAGTTCATCACTCGCGCCAATGAGGAAAATCCTACAAAGAGGTCGCGCCAACTGGCGCTCTGTCCCAGAGTCGCAGTCGCGCCAGCCAATTTAAGGAGTGTTTTTTAAATAAGAAAGGCGGAAGTTTTGTTTCAACAAACTCAGAAACTACTATCTATCTTGAGTTGGGAGGTTTGGCTCCGGGAGTTCCATGGAAGGGAAGTGGTTTGCCACCTCTCATGGAAGCTTCCTTGATGATAGGTCCAATCCCACAATTATAGGGATCCCAACTCCCCTTCCTCCTTCTATAAAAGCTTGCTCATTGCCATTGCAAGCTAGTCTTGAAGTGCCTAAGCTTTGAATCTCCAAATTCCCAAGAGCCTTCATGCTGTAAGAGCCCTCATTCTTCCCTTAAGGCCGACTCAAGCAAGGAGACTATCGTCGAGAGACTCTAAGAGAGGCTTGTCCCATCCCTGGCAGGCTTTGCGAGACGTGAACGACTGGAGACCCTTCCGAAGGAGACCTCAGCGTCAGAACATTGGTTGTACTCTCTTTCGATTGCTTATTAATGAATGACTATTGGTTATGGTTCCACTCTGTTTTTCACTTATGATAATGATGAGTTATATCCTTTCTGACTGATATATAGTTGTGTATTCTAGATTTTATGCTTGTATTCGTGTTGTTTCTTGCATGTGCAGGTGTCCATCCATGGAGATCATGGGGATCGTGATCTGCCGAGGCTGAGGAACGGGAACGCTGTCTCTTCTATGAATCGTAGCACTGGACTCCAGGTAGGCCTCCATCGTTGGCTTATTTATTCGCAATTAGGAACTTGCGCTGTAGCATTTGATGATTGTTGCTAGACCCCTGCTGGGCTAGTAGGGACCGCCTCTGTCCGCAGAGGGGATTTACCTCCTCAACACATATTTTTCATTATTTGCTGTGTGAGCTCCCTTTGAATTCTATCCTTGTCTTGGTTTTCTACACCAATAGGAGAGAGAAATACTAGATCTGAAGTGCTGAGGACTTCCAAGAACCCATCCCATTGAGGAGTATTGGAAACACCTTCTTGTTTTTCCCCCCAGGTGCCGTTAATACAAAAATTCTTTCAAAAATATTGTTCTTGTCTTGTCTATTATGGAGAAAAACCTTACTTTTACTGCTTAATGTCTCTTTATGTATAGATCTGGTTTTTTGCAGCACTTGTCTTGATCAAATAACAGCAGATCTGAAGATATTGGCAGCCATATTTGATGTTAGGGCTATAAGTTATGCGTAGATAAAGTGGTCTTTTTTCGTACACTTCGACAAAAGATTCATACTAACACAGACAATACCTAAGTTTTCTAATTTTGACTAAGATTTTGAGAGATCCTAAGGGATACCGAGGATTTTTTGACTCAAAGTCCCACCGTGATCGCCATTATGTTAGTGAGCGGTGGGATAAGTCCACAAGATAGTATTCTCAAAGGTCTCTAAAGGTGTAGGGAATCTAAGTTTGTTTATCACTCAGACTCCCACTGTGGTCGCCATTATGTTAGGGTCCCGTGATTTGGCTGATTGGCAAGCCAAGTGACAGGGTAACATCAAACCAACTTTGGAGCCCAAGGACCTAGCCTTCCTGGAATTAGAGAGGGCTCTCTCTATTTGTGTAAGGGATATATATGTGTTTTGATTTCTTATGTTTCTGATTTTAGGCTAGTTGTGAAGTAGGTTTTTGGTTTTGTTTTTAGGTTTTTTAGGGAGGAACTGATCAATGACTAAGATAGATAAAAATATCGTTAGATCAACTGGGCTATGGGGTCGAAAAGGTCGAGAAAGCCTCAGATGGTGATACAAGGTATGTTGAAGGGCTGATTTGATCAAGGTAAAATGAAGTGGAATGGACAGTAAGTTTGTGAAGGACAAAGGCTTTCAAACATAAATAGTTCAATAGCAGACATTTATATGGTAGGGCTAACCATTAATCATGATAAGTGTAACTACAAATTGATAAATGCATAGAAATAAACATTCAAGCAATACATAGAGATATATGACTCTCTAACTTTAGGAAATTGCTATCAGACTTTGGGAAAAACAATTAAGACAAACAAATAACTCAAGGTACTAAGAGGAAACTCCTAGACATAGTATTTCGAGCTATCGGGCACTTTGAACTGAGATTGCAGAGTTTTAGGAAAAGGGCAAGATCGATACAAGACCTCTTTGGTTCAACTAGGACAATCAAATATTCAAAGAAAGGTTTTGGAGGTGGAGCTATGACTAGCCATGAGTAAGAAGGGCATACCATGAATCATACTTAGCATGCATAAAATCATAAATGAAACAAGCAAACAATTTCTTCAGTGATCAAAGAGCAATCAAGAATTCTTTGATATGACTAAGAAGGAAGAAAACATAGAAGCTAAAATGAAACAGGAAATATGAGGTGCCTCCAAGGGCATGTCTCAAATCTCTTCTCTACTGTCTTATAGCAAGAAAAGAGCATGAAATGTGTATGAAAACTAAGGAAACATAACAGAGAGGGACACTATACCATTTTACCAAGTCAAGGAATCCAACAACAGTTCTCTTTCATCATCCAAAACATTCAAGAAACTATACAATGCATGAGACAAGTATAGTATTTCTCTATATCATCAAGTTCAGCCTTGTTTACAATGAAGTCTCTTGGAATATATAGGCCAAGATGAAGGAGAACCTCCTAGTGCAACTAGGAAGCTCATTGGCCCATAAAAAATATCTGATTTTTTCCTTGAGGCTTTACAAAGCCCATGACACAAAATATCTATAAAAATATCCTAAAAATGCTAAAAAAGGAAATTAAATTGACTTTTCCCAACTGACAATGGCCAAAAAAGGCTAAACGCACATTTGGAAAAACCACTTCAGAAAACTACATTTTTTACAAAAATACTTCAGAAATATAGCAGCAGAAAATCCCCTGTCTTGTGGGTAGCTTTTGGAGGCCTTCCCGATGTTGAAACGAGGCTTGGGAGGGCTCGTTGGAAAGCCCTGGATGTCTAGTTTCTGAAAATATTTTCTTCTTCCCAAACTAATCACTGGAACCCAATGAAAATCTGACCTATGTGGAAAAACCCAAAAATTAGCCTTTGCTGATATGCGGGGCAGAGTGTCGAAAAAGTGACTATTTTTCGCCACTTTGGGGGACCAAAACATCTTCAATTGATATAAATTTTTTTGAGTAGATGACCCTGAAATTATGGCATCCAATGATACCATTTTCATCCTTTGAGGATGCTTCAAACAAAAATGGTGATGCCCATGATTTTTTGGAAACAACCCAAAAATGTCAAAAAACCAAAATTTGTCGAATTATGCCCAATTTTGGTGAGCATGAACCTCATGGGTTTTCAGAAGCATGCTGAGAAGTGGAGGCCAAAATTTCAAGCCTTGATATGCCTTTCTTCACTTTTTGTGCCGGGCGCCTCTTTCGAGCCTCCTTGAGCTTTTCTTGTGTAGCCTTCAATTTTCTTCGAGCGAATTGATTAAGCTTCTTATAGTGCCCGATCATTTTTCTTTGAAGGTTCAAGTCTCTATTGACCTTTTCCAACTTCTTCTCCAAGTTTTCATTCACCCTTTCAAGCCATGCTTCTCTATTTTTTTTTATCTCTTGGGTGAATAAAGTAGTAAGAGGGAAAGATTGGAAAAGGGCAGCCTCTTCCTCTTTTTGCTTCTCCAAAGCTCTTTTGAGCCCCATAGTCCTTGGCCTCTTCCTTCTTGGCTGATCTTCTTCTTCACTATCATTGAATTCACCCATGATTTCTTCTAACTTAATTTTCACTTTGGAGGTTTATTTTTGATACTTGATAGCTCGTGTCTCATAAACTGCCATGTGGACACTCATTTTCTTGTTTTGTGTTTGCAGAAAATGAATGAGGTTTTTAGACCTCTCTAGATCTGCTCTTAGATCATGAATTTGTTCTTCTCTATTTAGCAAGAGATACTCTAGGATTCTAGCCTCATTGTCGTTGTCATCACTGTTTATCTGAATTATGTCAAAATCCCTCTCTTTCTCATGGCTACTTTATTCCTTCTATTTTCCCTTGCTTTGGGTGGCCTTCTTGGTCCTCCGCCTCTTTGGTAATTCAACAATGGATTGCTTGGGCAACTTGCCTTTGCTTCAGAGTGCTCTAGTAACATTTGGAGTTACAATTTGAGCCACTTTCTTTCTTGATCTTCGGGGCTTTATTACCTTTGGAGAAGAAAGCATGGCCCCTTGCCAAGGAGAGGCAACTAGCACATGATCTATTTGGTCTTTTCCTTTGCTACTCCCATAATTATCCTTGCTGGCTGGTGGGCTTTACTTTCTTTCATTAAAAGTGTCCCTTTGAGGACTTTTTTGACCCTCCTCATGAATGCCTCGATTGTCACCTTGCATGTCTTCTTGAGGACTTCCTTGTTCACTTTTGTCCCTGCTTTCTTCAGGACTTTTAGGCTCTATGTCCTCAATGTTTTGTGCTTCATCCTCATCATGCTTGCTACTGTGAGGGCTACCAATATCTTTGTCTTTGTGACTGTTGTGTTCCTCATCAAACTGTTCCATTTCTTCATCATTTCCCTCTTCACTATTTTGCTCTTTATCACTATGCTCTTTTTCATCATTGTGCTGCTTTTCCTCACTGTGCCCTTCTTCATCACTGTGCTACTTTTCCTCACTGTGTTGTTCTTCCTCACTATGCTCTTCTTCTTGATCAATCATAGGAGATTTTTTCTTCTTAGGAGTGGGTTTACTAGAAGAAGGAGAAAGATGATGAGTGGAAGGTGAAGGAGATGCATGGGATGAAGAAGCAGTGGCAAAATCAGGATGTGAAATGAAAGTGTCCCAAGAAATTCCCTGTTTCTCAAGTTGATGGAGAATGACAATCTTGATGAGGGAATGATGGAAAAGACAAGCTTGCTGCTGAGAGGAAGGTTTCTTTTGAATAGTAGAAGCCATCTTTTCAATACTTCTATGGAGGAAAAAGGGTAGGTTTAGCAATTGGGTTCTTGTGAAGTGCATGAGTAGCTTGATATGGTAAGCATAAACCCAGTAAAACCTTCCTTCGCATGTGAAATATTTCATGATTATCTTCATGAGGGGAGCATAGCTGGTTAACAAATAGGAAAAATGGAAGATAGATGGGCATGCATCTCGATGCTCTCGTTTCAAAAAGGGTTTGTATTGATCTGAGTCTAGGTAGCTCTACTTAAACCATTTTTCTCCGACATATGGAATTTTGGTAGCTCTGGAAATAGATCTAGGAGAAAGCTTGAAGTCTAAGCCTGCTAGATGAACATGTTTCCCTTGCAGTCTTAAAGAAAATAGATGTGTCAAGGGAAGATAAATTTTTACCTCCTGAACCTTTTGACAAAACTACAAACATCCTACTTCATGACAGTTGAAAAGCACTGAAGGATGGGCATTCACTTCCTCAGTTGAAAAAGGTTCATACCTTTTGTGAGGACCACTTCTGGTATCTTGGCTGGGAGAAATTTTGCTTTGGATACTCTTTACTGGCTCACCAAGTCAAGTTGATTCAAATGGTCTCTGAAATAGTTTCCCAACACCACACTTTTTTCCTCCTTGTATGTCACTGTGTTTCTTTGATGCTAGCAAACAAGTATTTGTCAAATGAGAACCAAAATCACTTTTATCACTGTTTTTGAGCAAAATGTTTGAACAAGATATGTTTGTGGTTTTTTGTTCGAAGAGGAATCTCCCTTTGTTTTGGCACAAACACCCTTCCCTTCAAACACTGCTCCTTTGTTATCACTTTTTTTGAAAGGTAATTAAGGCTCTTTTAAAACTGATAAAACACCTTCTCCTATCATTGTGTTAATCCTTGATACCCACAACAAAAATACTTCTTTGATTTTGACCAAAGGCCCAATCTCCTAATCACTGTTTCTTCTCTGAGTTTTAACAAAAAAATGCCTTTTGCAAACACTGTCAAGACACTTCCCAAAACTGATTTGAAGACCTCCAAACACACTCTGTTTTTATTATAGCAACTGTGGGTGTTTTTATTTATTTCATAGTACAAAAAGGACTTTTAAATTTGCACATTAACCCTCTCTTCCCTTTCACTGTCTCTCTGTGTTTTTAGATGATAAAGTGCCTTTCAAACAACTATTTATTTTTGGAAATCACAACAAGAAACACCCCTTTTTAACTTCAAAATTTACCAAGAAGTGAATAAATACCTTGAAAATGAGCTTGGGGACCTTGTTGATTGTTGAAGTAGCGTTCAAAGGAGTTTTTTGAAGACTAGTGGATGAGCGGGCCGTTTGTAGCAGAAAGCACTGCGCAGAGGAGGTGTCAGGTCGGTTTCGGGTGCCCGGTGACCGCAGGCACAGGCGTGCCGCGCGCAGCTACAGGAACGCCACGCCTCCATTCAATTGCTATGGTTGAGCACTCACAGGCGTGCCACGCAAGTGTACAGGCGCGCCGCGCAAGTGTACAGGCGCGTCGTGCAGAGTTTGAGCGCAAAAAACTTCAAATTTTCCCGAGGAACGTTTCCTTCTGCTGTGGGGGAGCTAATGAATGCATGCTTCATGTTTTGAAATTTGATTAGAGCCCTTTTAAATGGTCTCTTCCCTCCTTTAAAATTCGAAAAAGCTCAAAAATTTTTGCAGCTAGTTTGGAAGGGTTTTGATGCCTTTTGAAAAGGTTTTTTGTTATATAAAAATGTCAATCACTATTAGGCCCCTCATATTAAAATTTTCTTTTGACTGTGGATAAACCCTTATTTTCACTTTCGTTTATCACTTTGGAGGGATTCAGCCTTGGCAAACCTAATGAATTTGTCCAAGACCAAAAAATGCCCTTCTTATGCTTTTGAAGGTGACCACTTTAAACCGGAGACTTGCATTAATCCTCAGATTTAGAATAAGAAGAAAAATCTTTGCACTCACCAAGAATTGACCTACATTTGTTCATCAAGGAGGTGGCCTTTAAAAACCCTTAATGCAACCATATAAAAACAACAAAGTTTGTTCTTATGTATATTGAAAGGTCTTGTCTATGACTGTGGTATGTTTTTTATTTCCTTGAAGGTTGTCTTGAACTTGAATCAGTATGTTATGGCCTTTCTTATTCATACTGTCTCTTTGCATTCAGTTGTAGAGGTCATTTTAAGAAACAAGGCTATTCTACCTCTTTGTCATTTTGATGAGATTGCTCCAAGTTTTGGACATTCTAGCCTTAGACTAACCTTTGAAGAAGACTTTAATAGATAGAATAAAAACAAGGCTTTTTTAACACCATAATATCACTTCTTTGCTTATGTTTTAACACCCGACTTCAATTTATAAACCCTTAATTTCTTCCCACTGATTTTCAGCTCTGAATTTCTAATTGGACTAGAGACCTTTAGCACCCTTATGCCACTGTATGCTTTCTATGTGGAAGAGGTTTTCAACATGATGAATTTCCATTTGTATTGACCATGATTTCTCAACTGTTATTACCAATAAAAACCCATTCAAACATATTTTTATATCTTTTCCATACATTAGTTGTTTCACTCTTTTGGAGGAAGTGGTGTAAACAATTTTTCGAGTCATTTAAAACACGAGTTAGTTTCCTGCTCTTTGAATGAGGCTATATCTCTGCTCCTGACCCTTTTTTTTTAAATGAAGGAGGCCCTTATCATGTTCCTAACCATCTGATTTTAAATGAAGGAGGTTAACATAATATTTCCAAACCATCTGCTCTTATACTGGAGGAGGTTTTCAGCATGTCTCCCAACCATCTGCTCTTGCTCGGAGGAGGTTAAAACAGTCATGATATTTCATCCATTTCTCAAACTATGCCATCTTTCTTTGTAATACATATCTCTGCTGGGTATATCACAATAAGTAATAAAGTGAAAAATTTGACAATATGCTATAAGAGGCATGTTATGAGATATGTATCCTGTTGTCAGAATATCCTTGTGAACCTTTAAACTAGGAGCCACATGACTTGTATTTGTGGAGTATTTTCTTGTTTTTCACTACTTACTAACCTTTCTTGACTGTGTTTGTAGAGGTTTATTGGATTTTCTCTCTGACTAGTATTTTTATCCCAAGCTCAAGACAACATGAGAAGCAACTGTCTTCTTATGTTCAGTTTGATGATGTCTTCTGGAATACTTGTGCATCTCTACTTCTGAAGGAGACACTGAAAAACTGTAGATCAACATTATATCAGTTTGTCTTTTGAAACATGTACTACTGATTTATTTTCATTGCAACTCTCCATCTGCTTAATGATGGAAAATTTCTTCGACATGAGAGACTTATTTCGACTTGTCTCTTTGCCCTTGTTTGGATACTGTTTGTCATTCAATTACACCCCTGCAGAGATGCAAAACACATGACTTTGAGCCTTGGAAGGATTATTTGGTGCCTTATGGAGATTTTTTTTGATTTAAGCACATTCTTTTAGACAATGAAAATGCTTATCTTCTTCTGATTTGGGCCTTTGTTGAATTTCTTCTTGAACAGAGACAAAAGACCTCTTAGTGGTGTGCAACCTATGGATGTATCAAGACTTATTTTGTAGAATAGGAAGGCAATCTATGACTGATTGGTACTAGACATAGGCTCTTTTGGCTTAGGATATTTTTCCAAGGAAATGACTCCTAAACACCACTATCTAACTTAGGGGTGAATTTCATAGATTCTGATTGTTCTCTTAGGCATGATCAGATGGTTTTTGACAAGAAGATCAGGGAAAGGAAAGGAGACACTTTTTCAAATGTTGGACAGTGAATTTCATTAGAAACAAGGGGAAAATGATAGCGGATGAGCAAGACTAAGACAACTATAGACAGGGATATTTTGCTGAAATAAGACATGAATTGAAAACTAAAGATTGCTCTTATCATAGGTTGACAGGAAAGGCTAGGAAGACAAAAATTTTTTTGGGGGTTTTCTAGATGACAAATTTACATATGGAGATCAGCTTCTAGAAAACTCAGCTAAGGAATCTAGTCATCAAGAACAGGTGAAAAATACTGATGACTAACATGGACTAGCAAAACAAGAAAATAACCTTTGCTCTAATACCATCTTGATCTAAATTTGATTGTTAGTTTTACTGTGCTAATATAATCTTTAGATTTATATTAAAAGTGCTGATCTTTGCTTCTTATACAAGGGTTTATTGAAGTGCTTATGATTGATCAACAGGTTGATTTGTGGAGATTAAATTGAATACATGAAAATAAAATAATGGAAATTAAATATTGAACATAAGCATATAAAAACACAACAAACCATGAAAATTGAATCAATAACACTTTTTTTTATGAAGGAGTTCACCTCTCCTGGGCTACATCTCCTTGGTCTAGCTTCTATGGAATGAGCCTTTGTATTAACTCAATTGTGAAAATAATGCTATTTATAGTCTCCTATTGCCTCTGAAACCTGCTCCAATGTGTCCAAAGCATCAAAATATACCAAGAATGACTCTTCTTGAGTCAAAATTGGTCGAAAATTGGCTTAGTTATGGAAAAACAAAATTTCCCTAGAATTTGTCCTCAAAATCTGGAAAGACTCTAGATTGTTATGCTATTTTGGTGGATCTCCCAAATCTGACGCTGCCGCTAATTCTGCTACCAACTTAACAACAGATTAACTAGCAGTTAAGACAACTTAATTATGGATAAACGTGTCTTAACTGCGCGTTTATCAGAATAATATAAACCATTTTTAATTATTTTTAATTTGCGGTTTTGTGGCTAAAACATGGATTGACATTTTAATATTCCCATCATTTTCAATCTGCTCCGCCTGTGGTCTCATCGCCACAATCATATGAGATGGGGTTGGCCCCCTCCGAACCCCCATTTCCAGAACTGATAAAGCATAAGTATAAGCGGTGACCCTTATGGGTTAAGACCCAACAGAGAGTAGAGGTAGTAAGGTGGAGGAGTGGCATGGGGTAGGTCCTGGGTTCAACCTCGACTCCCACACCAAAGTTTTGTTCCACCGTTTAACATAAAACCATAAGTCAAAACTTTGGCATATAACATATTTCTTCCTGCATAAATATATATGCCGGTTCAACATCCAAAGGTTTTGACCTTGGGTAATTAAATATTTCTGCTTGTATAAAATGACTCTGCCACCATAGTGTAGACCTTAGGTATAATATGAATCCTGTATAGTTTAGTACCTTAGGATATGTGAAATATATTCGGCCCATAACACATATATCCAGACTTTGAGATAACTCAAAAATTTCGAATTTCAACATAACCAAAGGTTGGATGGGTCCACCAGAGGGAGCATGTGGTGGCCCCTGGCTGCACCACGTGTTTAGATCTGGTTGGACTATTCCAACTAAAAAAAATTCTCCTTCAACCTAATGATAGATGTAAAAAAAATTCACCTCCAAAGTTCACTGGCGAATCTGATTGTGACACTTGTCACAGTGTCATTGGGCTAAAATTGTAGAATATTCCTTGAATATAACTGGAGCACTCACTGGGCTGCCATGTCATCAACCTGTCACTATTCTGCTTTTTACCTATTTGAGAAAACATACAGCAGGTCATAACTTCCTCATCTGAAGTCAAATTTTGATGAAACGAATTGTGCCAATTTCCTGGTGACAAGATCTATGCGATCGTTCTAGTTTGGAACATTTCTGAGCACTTTCATTTTTTAGCTTAATACTAGGCCTCTGATAAGAGAGCAAATCCTTTTGTACGAGAACAATATCTTCTTGGACGTTTAAGCCCATTGCCAAGAAGCGATCCATCCAAGGTAGATTTTTGTTGTTGCAGGAGGTTTGTTTTTGAAGCATCTGTTTGAAGAATAAGTGCAACTTGGAAAAGGAAGGTTTGTAACCTGCAGTGATTTAAGGAAGACCACCAACCAAAGGCATGCTTAGAGGCTGCTATGTCTCTGTCTACAACTCTGAATCTAGGTATGGTTGTCACTAAATGTAGGCTCAGGAACCAGGTTCAGGTTGTGGCTCAGGCTCGATTGATTTATATTTGAAACTTGTAGATGGCCATTGATTCCCCCTGTTAGATTCAAGGTGAGAAGATGGAGAAAACTCAACAGAAAGACTTTTAATGTTCGAGAGAAAATTTTGTTGTATGAGCGAAATATCTTCTTAGCTATTGAATCCCATTCCCAAGAAGTGATCCATCTGAGGTGAATCTTTGTTCTTGAAAGAGGTTTGTTTTTGAAACATCTCTTTTTAGAATGAGTGTGCTAACCACAATGCTTGCATGGGTGAAGATAAAAAAAATGATCTTTCACATGGCCAACTCAATCACAATGTTGGCATTTGACAACTTTTAGCTGCGAATGTGGAGTAGAATCTGGAACAGGTGAAGGTGAGTTGCCATGAAGAAACCCGTCTCTCTGAAATTTGATGGGCTTTGAGTAATCTGGAATATGAAAATACACATCCTTATCATATCCAAGGCCTATTTTGTTCTTGTAGCTGACAGGATTTTCTGTAGGTCTAATTATTGACTTGTCTTGGTAAGTGCAGGCTGAATTTCCACACTTGTATTCAAATTCGCTTCTAAAATGGGCACTTGATCTGAATCAACCTCAACTCTATTTACTTGATGAATTGTCGGTTGTTGATAGGATCCCGTTTCAATTTCAAATGGGGGATTTTTTTGAACAATAACAAGTTCAAAATGATGCCTTTGCTATTGTAACTCATCTTGTTGAAGCTGAGACTCCAGCTGCAAATAATAAATGTCTTCTTATGCATTTTGAAAATAGGTTTTAGTATCAGATAGAGTAGCCTTACTGACTTTAATTGTGCTGTCATCAATACATAAAAATATATAGGATTATAGTGCTTAATAACTCTAATAATCCTTGAATTTTCAGCATTATTCAAACAACTCAAGTTAGCAAATGACCAAACATGTTCTTGTAAAGGCAGATAGCTTGTAATGCAATATTCTTCAAAATTAAATGTGACCAATGATAACAGGTAAATCCACTCTGGAGAAGGATAATCCCATTTATGTTTGAAGATTCCTCTCGTATTCAAAGAGCAGGAAACAATGTTACCAACAACATAAATTCTTAGGCAGATATACCATGTGCATAGTTCGATAATTTATATCATTGCTTCCATATTAGTAGTAGAGCAACATATATTTGATGTAATTTTCATAGTACCATTATTCAGTGCATTTCATGTCTTCCTCCATGCTCTCGAACATGCGGGTTGTGGTCACATTGCTCCATCGACATTCACCAAGAGAAGGTTCCACTATGATGTATACCTTTAATGCTGCAAAAAATACTTTCTAAACTTTGGGCAAAAGTAAACTGCTCCAAATCGAATGAAAAATAACGCACAACCATAAGGAGAACACCCTCTTCATATGATGTAGAGAATGAAATTCACAATGAGTCAAATTAATGCTAAAAGTCAACAACGAGTTAGGATAACCATGCTGTGGAATCTGCAACGATAAGCATGTATAGATTTTTTTTTGCAGAGGCAAGGAATCGACAAAGGAGTTAGCCTTTTCGAGCCTGTAGTAGCCACCGTTAAGTCCTTTGGCTTTAATATCAACGTTGTAGTGACTCAATTAATAATAAAACTTCAATACTTAACTGTCATTAGGAATGAACTCATGAATGTGTGTGACTTGAGCAGTAAATAACTATTCACCACTTGGAGGAATGAAACTACACAACACCAGGAGGAAGGAGGAGGAACGAGATACAGAGGGAGGACGATTATGCAAAGAAACACACAATAGAGAACTTTGAAGATGTTGCAGACTATAGTGCACATATATATCAATTTAATGCAACATCCTATAAGAACCAACAAACACACCAACTAGCAACAATGACCAATCGCACAATGTTTTAACCAACACAGGGAGTGGACAATGCATGATCTCCAAGACTCCAATCTAATGCACAAAACCAATTTAATTCTTTAATGATTCACATATGCATGACCAATTTAACACAGAATGTCGACCGAGATACCGTGGCTATTTCATGGTTTCAGCAATGTAGGCCGTACCATTGAAGGTTTTATTATGCATCATTTCCACACAGTTATGCTACTAGCACTAATAAGATTAGGAAGCTTTAACTGTCAGCTCTAGATGATGCAAAAGAGTGAGCATTGGTGTTACTAATAACTCCCAAAAAAGGAGGCTACACTCATTCAATTTTATTTGCCCAAATGTAGGCTTTGTGCTTCATTAGAAAAAATTGTGATGGAGGTACATGCCAAGAATATGGAATGACTCAACATCGTTATGGTAGACATCGAGAACATAATATTGGATCCTATCGATTATTAAGAACAAGGGCGGCCTAGTTGCTGTACTTTTTTGTTGGAATTTCTGAGAATTCCAGAACAATACAGAGAGAATAATACTCTCCTTCAAACACAGAGAAATTAAAGCAGAATTTGCTTCACAGGTAGACAGAGTTTGCACAAAAACACTTCTATTCCTTTAAAAATATATTACAAAAAACTTCTTCCTCTAACAGAGGGATTTTTCAATGACTGATACAAACACAGTGCATAAAAATTATGTCTCTGTTACAAAATTACATACTGTCTGTGTTTCTCTTTGCCTTCGGGCACACTCTTCTTTTTAACACACTGATGTGTATTTCAAATTTTCATTACACTACACTAGCCTCACGGGCTCTTTTTGTATTTATATGGTGCAACATATTTTTAATAAAACATATAACTATAAGGGAAAATAAAACTAAACTACGTGTGGCCCACCGGGATCACATTACAAAATGCGCATAAGTTATATATAACTTCCAAAGGTTTAAAACATTTCATTGCACGATATGTAAAACATATAACAAAAACATTAACAAACTATAACATATCATAAACTTCCGCCATTCACCCGGACTTCGAAAACAATAAACCAAACTGAAATTAAAAAATCACGTTACAAAATGAGTCTCGTGACATCAGCTTATGGACGCGCGATGAAAACTCCAATTGAGCTCATAAAAGCTCATCGGGTCTGGAAACGGGTTTTGGGTACGGGCCCAAAATAAAACCCGAAACCTTTATCCAATGCAACTTATAACAAGTTTGGGTCCAGAATTGGGTTTGCGACTCAGCTCCAAAAATAACCCGATCCAATGAGCTGCCTCCACGTGTCCTCCTATTTCACCCGTTTGAAAAAACCGGCGTGAATAAAACCAAGCGACTCTATTTTCATTTGTGAAGGACTGGCACCGAAAAATGAAAGCTCTATTTTGTTTTATTTTAAAATCTTGAATTTGACTGTTTAGCAAAATATTAAGCGGCTGCGGTTAGAAGGTCTGTAGACAAAAAATGGAAAGCGGCTCTGTGACAGAAATTTTAGAGACCAAATTAGAAAGTGGCTGAGTACAAGGGCAGTTGAAATTAACATTTCAACACTCCTCGTTAAGTTCAACTGCTGGGTTATCATTCATATCCATGAATTTTCTCAAATATTCAAAACTCTTCTGCTCCAATGGCTTGGTCAAAATGTCTGTAAATTGTTCCTGAGTCTTGCAATGTTTTAAAATTATTTCTCCATTGTTCACTATCTCCCTGATGTAGTGATACTTAGCATCTATGTGCTTTTTCCTTTTATGAAACACATAATTTTTAGACAATGCTATGGCTGAGATATTGTCACAATAAATTACTGTGCCTTTTACCTGTTCTTGACATAAAATCCTTAACATTCTCCTCATCCACACTGGTTGACTTGCTATTACTGTAGCTGCCACATACTCTGCCTCTGCGATAGATAATGCTACAATAGGATGTTTCTTAGAAGCCCATGAAATGGCTCCTGAACCCATGTGAAAAACATAACCAAAAGTACTTTTCTGGTTATCTACACTTCCAACCCAATCACTGTTAGTGTATCCAATTAATTCTGAATTTTCTGAAGTAGTATATAAAATTATATACCTTTTAGTTCCTTTAACATACCTCAGAATTCTTTTTGCTGCCTGCCAATGTGCTTCTTTTGGCCTCTCCATGAATCTGGAAATCAAACTAACAACATGCATAATATCAGGCCTAGTTGCAATCAAATACATGAGGCTGCCAACTATGCTCTTGTATAAACTAGGATCAAAATCCTTGCTGCTGTCCTCTTTGCTGAGTTTTAATCCCATCACTATGGGATTATTTGCTTCCTTGCAATCTTGCATGTTAAATCTCTCCAAAACTTCATTCACATAATTTTCTTGAGAAATAAAAATTTTATTTTCATTCCGCTTTACTTCTATTCCTAAGAAGTATTTCAGCAAACCCATATCAGTCATTTCAAATTCTTCTTTCATGACCTTCTTAAAATTTTCAACAAGGTAATCATCATTACCTGTAAAGATCACATCATCAACATATAACAAAACAATCAACATCTTACCATATTTCTCCTTGATGTATAAGGTGGGTTCTCTCTCACATTTTTCAAATCCATTTTCCAGTAGATAGGAATCTATCCTACTGTACCATGCTCTTGGTGCTTGCTTCAGTCCATAAAGAGCTTTCTTCAATCTGCACACTTTGGGCTCTTGGCCTTTCTTCTCATAGCCTAGAGGTTGTTCAACATAAACCTCTTCCATTAACACTCCATTTAGGAATGCTGATTTCACATCCATTTGGTAAAATTTCCACTTGTTTTGTGCTGCAATAGACAACACTGCTCTCATGGTTTCCATTCTTGAAACCGGTGCATAAGTTTCCTCATAGTCTCTTCCATGTTGCTGCTTATACCCTTTGACCATAAGTCTGGCCTTATGTCTTTCAATTTTTCCTTCAGCATTACTTTTGGTCTTGTAGACCCATTTAACTCCAATCACTTCTTTACCTTTTGGGAGTTCAACTAAATCCCATGTCTTATTTCTTTCTATGGCATTAATCTCTTCATCCATCGAATCTATCCATTTCTTATCTTTAATAGCTTCTTCAAAATGAATAGGATCATCAACATGACAATACAAAGCAAATAAATATTTCATACCTTCATTTGCTGCCTCTTGATCATAAATTTCATTTGAATTTCTGAACTTTGTTCCTCTTTCATTTGGTGTATAAGTGCTTGAAGAAGCACTCAAATCTCCTCCTTGTGGTGTGCTTGGATAAGCACTCTAATTTCTTCTCAAGGGTGTCCCTTGATGTCCTTATGTTGGTGTTGCTATTTAGGGATGTATTTCAGCCATCTCTTCATCATTTTCATCATGAGACAAACAATTTTTAACATTTACTGTTTTCTCAATGCTTCCATCCCAAGCTTCCTCCTCAATAAACTGAACATCTTTGCTCACAATAAATTTCTTGGTGGATGGGTTATACAACCTGTAAGCTTTGGATTCCTCACTGTATCCAATAAAAATACATTTCTCCCCCTTGTTGTCCAACTTCTTCCTTAGCTGATCTGGAATGTGTGCATAAGCCACACAACCAAAAAATTTCATATGGGTGACTCCTTGCTTTGTCCCACTCCATGCTTCTTCTGGAATTCTGTTCATGATTGCTTTTGTTGGGCATCTATTCAAAATATATGCTGCACAATGTACAACTTCAACCCAATAATCATTTGGCAAATGTTTTGCCTTTAGCATACTCCTTACCATATCCATGATTGTCCTATTTTTCCTTTCAACAACTCCATTTTGCTGCGGATTGTACCTTGCTGTAAATTTCTTATGAATCCCATTTTCTCTGCAAAAACGCAGAAATTATTTAGAGATGTACTCACCTCCTCTATCAGTCCTAAGGACTTTGATATGCTGCCCACTTTGGTTCTCCACAAGTGCTTTGAAATTGCAAAATTTTTCAAACACTTCACTTTTATTTTTCAAAAAATAAACCCAAGTTTTTCTTGTAAAATAATCAATAAAAGTTAACATATAGTGGCTACTTCCAAGTGATGGTGTTTGCCTTGGTCCACATAAATCTGAGTGGACAATTTCTAAGGGCGCTTTTGCCCTTATGCCTTTTCCAGATGGAAAAATTTCTCTGTGTTGTTTATCCAAGATACAACCTTCACATAGGCTATCCGGTTTCTGAATCAATGGTAATCCTCTTACCATTCCTTTCCTATGTAACAAATTAAGACCTCCAAAGTTGAGATGTCCAAATCTCAAGTGCCATAACCAATTATCATCTTTTGTTTCTCTTTGGAAAGCCTCTTGTGTCACTATTTCCATTTCTTCTCCATTCTTCAAATCTGCCCTCATCTTGAGAGGGAACATTTTGTTTCTTGTCATCCTTATTTCAAAAATACATTGTTTGCTTGGAGGTTTATCCATGATGGTGCATAAATCGTCTTCAAAGAAAAAATTGTAGCCCTTTTGAATGAGTTTCCCAATGCTTAACAAATTACATTTCATACCTGGTACATAATATACATTAGATATGCTCTTCTTTTCTCCCTTTTTTGTCAGGACATTTACTATGCCTTTTCCTGTCACATAAATCTTACTATATGTTCCCAATGTGACTTGAGACTTCACATTTTCATCTAACATAGAAAACATAGCAATTTCTCCTGTCATATGGTTACTACATCCTGAATATAGAAACCATAAATCTTCACTCTTTTCCTCAGCCATATTACATGCTAAAAACAATTTATCTTGGCTGATATTTTCTCTAGTGAAATTTGCACTGGTCTATTACCCATATCATTATGCTTCTTCCTACATTAATTTGCATAATTCCCATATTTTTTACAATAATGACACTGAACATTGTATTTATCATACCTTTGTCCATGAGAATGTTGTTGTCCACTTTTCTGGCTGTTTCTTTGGCCTTGGTTCTGATTTTGATTGCTGCCCCTTCCTTGAGCATTTTCTGGGCTGTTTCTTCCTCCTCTGTTTTGGCTTCTGCCTCTTCCTCTCTTGTTTCCTCTGCCTTTACCTCTTCATCTTCCAAAGGAAATTTGGGTCTTGAAGGCATGCTCCAAAGATGAGTTTTCATTTCTACCCAATCTATGTTCATGTGTCATCAGTGATGCATGAAGCTCATCAACTGAAAAGTTTGAGAGATCCTTTGTCTCTTCTATGGTGGTGACTATAACGTCAAACCTTGAGGGTAATATCCTCAAAATTTTCTCCACAATCCTTCTTTCTTCAAGTGTCTCTCCATGACACCTTATCTGTGTGACCATTCCAATCACATGTGTGAAGGACGTGTCTATGTTTTTAGAATCCTTCATGCAGAGAGTCTCAAACTCTCTCCTCAGCAATTGTAGTTTTGCTGTCTTCATTTTCTCCATGCCTTGATAGGCTGTCTTGAGAGTTTCCCATGCTTCTTTGGATCTCTTAGCTGCTGCTATCCTTGGAAACACACTCTCATGTATTGCTTGATACAAATAGAAGAGGACTTTAGAGTCTTTCTTCTTATTTCTCTTCAACAAGTCCTTCTCTACTTATGTTAAGGCATTAAACTCATTTTCATCTACTGGCTCTTCAAAACCATCCTCAACAAGTTCCCATAAGTCTTGAGAGGCAAACAAGGCTCTCATAGTGATTTCCAAATAATCATAGTTCTTCCCATTGAACTGTGGGAGCTGAGCATTACCAATACTCATGTTTGTGCTGGCTCCTGCCATCCTTGCACTATGAACTATGCTTTAAATATTGATTGTGATTTTTTTTTTTTAAAACTGACTGTCTTCAAACAGTAACACAAAAAATCTGTCTTGAGAAAAACCTTGGATTTTTTTTGACTAAACCTTCACTCTGCTGGAGAACCTGTTGCAACAAAAAATCCTTCCTTCAGCTTCTTTGACACATTTAAAGAGTCTTGACTAGCTCTAATACCATGTTGGAATTTCTGAGAATTCCATAACAATACAGAGAGAATAATACTCTCCTTAAAACACACAGAAATTAAAACAAAATTTTCTTCACAAGTAGACAGAGTTTGCACAAAAACACTTCTATTCCTTTAAAAATATATTACAAAAAACTTCTTCCTCTAATAGAGGGATTTTTCAATGACTGCTACAAACATAGTGCATAAAAAATCTATCTCTGTTACAAAATTACATACACTATCTGTGTTTCTATTTGCCTTCGGGCACACTCTATTTTTTAACACACTGCTGTGTATTTCAATTTTTCATTACACTACACTGGCCTCACGGGCTGTTTTTGTATTTATATGGCACAACATATTTTTAATAAAACATATAACTATAAGGGAAAATAAAACTAAACTACGTGTGGCCCCCCGGGCTCACATTACAAAATGCGCATAAGTTATATATAACTTCCAAAGGTTTAAAACCTTTTGTTGCGCGATATGTAAAACATATAACAAAAACATTAAAAAACTATAACATATCATAAACTTCCACCATTCGCCCATACTTCAAAAACAATAAACCAAACTGCAATAAAAAAATTGCGTTACAAAATGATTCTCATGACGTCAGCTTATGGATGCGTGATGAAAACTCCAATTGAGCTCATAAAAGCTCATCGGGTCCGGAAACGGGTTTTGGGTACGGGCCCAAAATAAAACCTGAAACCTTTATCCAATGCAACTTATAACAAGTTCGGGTCTGGAATTGGGTTTGCGACATGGCTCCAAAAATAACTCGATCCAATGAGCTACCTCCATGTGTCCTCCTGTTTCACCCGTTTGAAAAAACCGGCACGAATAAAACCAAGCGACTTTGTTTTCATTTGTGAAGGACTAGTGCTGAAAAAAAAAAGCTCTGTTTTGTTTTCTTTTAAAAACTTGAATTTGACTGTTCAGCGAAATAGTAAGCGGCTGCGGTTAGAATGCCTACAGACAAAAAATGTAAAGCGGCTCTGTGACAGAAATTTCAGAGACCAAATTAGAAAGCGGTTGAGTACAAGGGCAGTTGAAATTAACCTTTCAACAATTTTGAATTAAAAGAGCGGATGCTGAATATGAAGGACTCTATATCATTGAGGATATTATATCAAAATCAAGGACTCTTGGTTAGTACATTATATCAAATAAGGAGGTGACATTCAGACAGATGAAGAGGTTGAAAGATCAGTGTCATTTACTACTAATATTACTACATAAAAAGATGAGACTCTGCCAATTTACATGGTATATGCCATGCGAGAAGCAATGCAAAGATATGAGAACGGGTTCAAATGTATCCCTTTTTAGAACAAGTCATTGTTGCCATGACGAAAGCCTCCATAACACACAAACACACACACATACTAAGCGAAGCATGAATATTGTAGACCTGCAGAATCCATTGGTTTGACCAGTCCACTCCACAATGTTTGGAGTTTCATATCTTCCATAGTATTGGGAGTCTCATGTCCTCTAAATCCAGGGATGCACTGGGGTCTGTCATCTGCGCCAGATTCCAAGGAATTACGTCTTAATCAATGGGAGCACAAGGAATGATGAGCTGAGTAACAATACTGAAGGCAGGAATAGTGGAGGCGTATCGACCTGAGTAACTGTATTGACACCATAAAAAGAACGTATGCATATTTTGGCAGAGAAATATTTCAGTTACTCATAAAGGGATGGGGCAACCAATATTTCATATCATGATTTAATTAAACTGTGAAGTTCGGTTCATGCGTGCATAACATAACTCTTCATTTTCAGGGAATGAGCGTGGGCGACAATGGGAGCGAGGGTTACAAAAACCAGCCAGACAGAAGCATCCTAGCTCGAAACTAAGTACAAAATCTCACCAGAGGCCTCCTTTTTCCCTTTAATAGAAGCCAACTACACAGATGACAGTCCCACATATGAAAACCTTTTCTATTGTTTTTCATGCTTTGAAACTTCTTATTTTTCTTCCGTGAGTTTGAGATATATATTTTTTCCTTTATATTTTTGTGTGTTCGCTATTATTTTGTTAGCTGATTTGATTTTTTATAGGATTTCTAAAACATGGATGGATAGAAACAATTTTTCATTATTTAAAATTTATTTTTATGAAATTTAATAACTGGAACAAACCATCTTAATATTTTTGATATATTTTCATTAATTTTTTGCTAGATGATGGTTTCCGGATGGAGTGGTATGCTTTCAATTTAGATGGTTTTCACATGGTATATTTTGGATAATTTACCTCTGGTAGAAAACTCATTGGCCATTTCAATAAGGAGAAGTTGAAGGTAAATCTTACTCTAAATGCATTTAATTTTCTATAGTAGATGGATTTTCTATCTGGGTTTAAGGCTTTTCATATTTATCTTTTTCATAAATTTTCCCCTTTCATGCATAATTTCATCTCTATGAAGCATTTCTGGTTTGGATGTCTTTTAATATTAAATATTAAAATAGAGCATAGTGGGATTTGAATTAGTTCTTTTACATTGGTTGCTTTGAGGATACTAATATTTATGTATATTGAAGTTTTAACAATGTATCTCTTTAATTTTTTTTATTTTTATTTTGTGAGATTTAAATTTGGAAAATTGTGATTTAATCGAACCATTATATTGAATATATATATTTTTTATTATTAAGTTATATTTATTTTAATTTTAAATTTATTATATATATATATATATATATATATATATATATATATATATATATAATTTTTATTTTTATTTTTTTTAAATTAATTTTTTGGTATAAATGAGATTTCTAGTATATTTTTTTTTGGTATTGTTAATCTCTTAAAAATTTTCTATATAGACATTATGTTTACTTTTTATTTTTTAAATAAAAGACGAAAGAATTAAAATAATTGTGGAAAAACAAAATCTCCAATTTGCATGTGAATTTGTTATGATATTGGTTGCAAAGTTGCATATCTATAATAAAGTATCTCAAAACAAAGTTTTCCATGTTCTCTAATTAGAGGTAGGAAAACTAACACTAATAAGTACAAGGACATACAAAATGTGATAAGTACATGTACATTTTATATCTTTGAATTTTCTTTGCTGGCTATTATTGAATTTTTAATTAGACTTTATCTCAACCATAATCCATTGTTTTAATATCTTTGATTTTTTAACTAGTCAATCTGAGAGTAAGTAGGTATATGCTAGATTAGCAATAGAGAATTGTAAAATGTGTATAATTATATTCTTCTTAACAAATAAATTTGAGAGTAGGCAGGCTTTGTATCTGTCACCCCTTTGATAGTTCAACTCTTCTACCTCAAGGGATGGTCCAACATAGTTAAGGTAGGGGTGGTATCACCTTTATGAAGGCACTCACCATCCATCACTTCATTGTTTCATTAGATTATATAGTACATATGATTCATTATATTGCATTGTAATGAAGATTAGGATGAATTATATTTTGTAGGAAGTCGCAACAATGCTTGTAACTGCATTTAAGTGGAGTTTTACCCAATTTGAAATTCCCTATGTTTCTATATTTTCATCTAGATAGCCTGTATTGTCATCTAGATTGCATGAATATTTGAAAGTTGTGTTCTTAATTTCTATGAAGGTTTGAAAATATGTTGGCCCTTTTGTCCAAGATGATCGTGCTCTTTGAATTCATTCTTTCACATTGGTTGCTTTGAGGAGTCGTTCTTTATATTTTTGTGAGAATTAAAATTGAAAATTTATGATTTAATTGAACCAAATTGTATATATATATATATATATATCCAAATTTTGCATGTGAATTTGTTATGATGTTGGTTGCAAAGTTGCACATCTACTCATGTTTATCTACATACATTCACTATATAATACACATTTTCCTAAATATGAAATATTAGATTTAATTTTGTTTATTTAATTGAAGACTAGATATTAGTGTATGAAATTTTGTAGCTATCCCCTTAAGAGAAATGAAATGAAAAGCAAAAGAATCAACCTGAATATGAAGTTTTCCTTTGAAGGATGTAGGGCAAGCAACATGAATGACTGTAATTCTTGTAAATTTTAATTAAATTATTTATAGTCTAGTATAATTTATAAAATACATTGTTCCCTAATTATATAAGTTATAATCTAGAAAATTCATAATGATTATTATTTATAATAATTATCACTCTTAATGTCTATAATTTTGCTTAACACTTATCATTTGTGATTCTTGTTTGTATAAAACTTCATCCTTGAGAAATTTAACTCTTAAATTATTTAAATCCTAGCTCCTATAATCATAATTACCTTCAATTATTAACTTATGTATATCTCAACAATTAGTAGGGTAGTTACTTAATCTTTACATTAAACTTTTTTCATTTCACACATAGCTAAATTAAGGGGAAAAGTTGTTGGAAAAATACTGAGAGGGGGGGGGTAGATAGGTATTTTTAAAACTTGTTATTTTCTTGCTTTTAAACCCATACGCTACTTTCCTGAACAGAACTCGCATATATACGGAGATAACCGGAAGGAAACTCGCGTATGCACAGAGATATAAAAAGAAATTAATTCTTAACTTAGATCACTGCTTTATTCATTCATCAGAAGTTAAGAAGGCATTAAACAGGTGCAATAAGAATAGAATAAAGCATCACATATCATCAACACACATGAACACTAGGATTTAAGGTGGAAACCCAATACGGGAGAAAACCACCGCTGCCATCATCTCAGTCTTCAATATTTATTATATAAAGAAAACATCTTACAATCATGTACTGGCGTAGACTCATACCAGCACACAGACAACCACCTGCAGAAGGCTACAACCTTCTCTCGTTTACCAGCCTCTCCTAGAAGGGAGCTGCAACCCCATGATATTTGCACCAGCCTCTACTGGCAGAAAGCTTCTACTTTCAGACTGAAGGCTTCAACCCTCAGATCCACTGTAGACCATCTTTCATCAATTTTCAAACTGGATCAAACAGCTTCAACAAAATCCTTCACTTGTCACCAAGCATCCTTTTCTCATTTCATCAAAACGGAGACTAATTGATACCACGCTTTGTAACCGAGCCAGAACGGCCAGGACTTCGGGCAATATGTAGAACCTCAATTATCTTCTGAGCAACAAGAAATTTAAATATCATACGCACTTTTCTTTAAACAGACCCGCGTATACACGCGCCCTTAATGAAGTGAACCCGCGTATACATTTGTGCAATTTATTAGAAAAACCGTAACAACCCATACGTGATTTTGTCTGAATAGAACCGCGTATACACGCGCTTTTCACGAAACGAACCTGCGTATAGATCTATAAAATATAAATTTTGTAGATCAGACCGGATCTATGAACTTACCCAGATTTCTTCAACTTCTTTAACAGATTTGCGCCAGGTCTTCATCACTTCATTTCAGATCATCCAAGAGATTCACCATTTCAAGATCTAGAGATCTTGAACCTTCATTATGTTCATAGATGCATCATAGATTCAAATCTATCAATTAAGAGCAGAGTTCAACCATGCAGATATACTTTAGAGTGAAGTATTCATTAAAGCCCAGACACCACGCCCCCCTTTTGCACAATGAAATTCTTCTCCTTATATAGATTTAGCCTTTTTCAATACCATGAGACAAAACCACATTACTTCCAATGGTATTCCTGGACGGGATCAAATAGACAATCCAACGCTCAATACAATGGGTCAATACCATGGTAGTAATCCCTGGTTTTATAAATTTAGAGCACAATTGGGCATATGCGACTTGGAATGATATTTTCTGCGTGTATACATGACTTCTCTTAAACAAACCCGCATATTCTTTGTTACAAACCTTGTTTGAAATTCTTCTTGCACATACTGTAGATTCTTTCTTCTGCAACTTCTGTACTGATTGTAGATACATCAGATTTACATCATTAACCTTGTTTGACATTCTTCTTGCACATACTATAGATTCTTTCTTCTGCAACTTCTGTACTGATTGTAGATACATTAGATTTACATCATTAACAAGTTCATCAAGTACAAATTCATCAGAGAGGTTTGCCATCAAGGACAACACATGCCAACAATCTCCCCCTTTGGACTTGATGGCAACCACAATGGTGTTTGATCAATCTCCCCCTATTCAAACACCATGTCATTCTCCCCCTTTGACAGCAATGGCAAAGGGCGGATCAAGACCATCACGAAGTTTTCCTCCTCATGAGAAAGAAGAGTGTTGTAGATCTGATGTGCACTGAAGTTACCATGCTCCCCCTGAGTTCATGCTGAAAACATGTTTTTCAATGAAGTACATGACTCTATGACCTTCCTATCACCAAAGACTCATACTTACATCAAAGATCCAACCAAGTGGATTTACATATGAGACTCAAGTACCCAACCAAGTGGGTTTACAAATTTGAACAAATCCTTACATGACTGAAAATAACAATTTACAACATTGATCTCAACATGACCTTTACATCAAATTACAAATATGACCTTTTATAATCAAAACCAAAAAGAACTTCAAGAAAGTGATCATATTTCAGAATCACAATGCCCAATTCATAATACTCAGCAAGGCTAATGCTCCCCCTGAACCTGTACATCATTTTACTCCTTCATCTCCCCCTTAGCTTGTGCATCCTGAACACTTTCAACAGAAGATCATCAAGGCATATTCACCCAATTTCAGAGAATGAATAAAAAATAGAAGAGATAAAACATCACCAGAGATACCATATAGCATCAGAGATATCAAACAGTACTGCAGTTGTGCTAAAAAGTGCCGACCCCTCACAAAAATTGTCAGCAACCAACCATACGCGGCTTTCGGAGGATAAACTCGCGTATATACGCGACTGTCTTTTAGGAAACCCGCGTATCCAATGTAATCTTCTGAATTTAATCAGATCTGAACTTCTGAGAGGCAAAGACAACACCCAGCTTCTGTCTGAGATATTTGAACGCTTCCCTGGGCAGAGGTTTGGTAAATATATCAGCAACTTGTTCTTTGGAGGGAACATACTCCAACTTCATCTTTTGTTCAAGCACTTGTTCACGTAAGAAGTGATACTTGATGGGAATGTGCTTGGTCTTTGAATGCATAACAGGATTCTTTGAGATACTAATGGCACTTGTGTTATCACACATAATGGAGATAGGAGGTGTACATTTGATTTGAAAATCTTGCAAGGTTTGCATCATCCAAAGGAGTTGAGTGCAACAAGATGCGGCAGCCACATATTCTGCTTCTGCTGTAGATAAGGCAATAGAATTTTGCTTCTTGTTGAACCAAGATACTAACCGGGGTCCCATATAGAATGCACCACCACTAGTGCTTTTCCGATCATCAACACTTCCAGCCCAATCTGCATCAGTGTAAGCATGAAGAGTAAGATCGGCATTCTTTGGATACCATAGACCAAAGTCTTGAGTTCCTTGTAGATATTTGAATATTCTTTTGATAGCCTGAAGGTGAGACTCTTTTGGATTAGCTTGGAATCGTCCAACAATCCCAACTGCATGCATAATGTCTGGTCTAGTCCCAGTGAGATAAAGTAGACTTCCTATCATAGATCTGTATTCCGGTTGATTCACCGTGGGAGAATCATCATGAGAACTGAGATTACATCCGGTTATCATTGGTGTACTTATAGGTTTGCACTCTTCCATGCCATACTTCTTCAGAATTTGCTTAAGGTATTTTGCTTGTGACAAGAATATACCATCTGTAGTTTGATGCACTTGCAAGCCAAGAAAGAATGTTAGTTCCCCAAGTAAAGACATTTCAAATTCTTGCTGCATGATAGAAGCAAATTTCTGACTCATAGATTCTTCATTACTTCCAAAGATGATATCATCAACATATACAATCACAATCAATAATTTATCATTTTCAATTTTTGTGTATAAGTTGCTGTCAGCAGACCCCTTTGAAAATCCTTGTTGATGAAGATATTTGTCCAGACGATAATACCATGCCCTTGGAGCTTGTTTGAGACCATATAGAGCCTTTTTAAGTCTACACACAAGATTTATATCATTTCCCAAAATTAATCCTTCTGGTTGTTCTATATAAACCTCTTCTTCTAGATCACCATTGAGAAAAGAAGATTTAACATCCATTTGATAAACTTTGATTTGTTGAAAGCTTGAGAAGGCAAGAAACATTCTTATAGCTTCAAGTCTAGCTACAAGAGCAAAAGTTTCTTCAAAGTCTATACCTTCTTGTTGAGTGTACCCCTTGCAAACAAGTCTAGCTTTGTTTCTTACAACATCCCCATTTTCATTTAATTTGTTTTTGAATATCCATTTAGTTCCAATGAAATTTTTATCATGTGGTCTTGGAACTAACTCCCAAGTGTGATTCTTTTCAATTTGATCAAGATCTTCATTCATGGCTTGAATCCAACATTCATCTTTGCTAGCTTGATTGATATTGTGTGGTTCAATAGTGGATAGAAATGCCAAATAGCTAGAGGATCCCACAAGAGTCCTTCTTGTTTGTACACCTGATCCCTTGTCACCCAAAATTTGAGATTCTGGATGGTTCTTTTGAACATATCTGGATGGAGCTTTTTCAGATAAATCATCTCCAGATTCTTCATTGGGTTCACTGTCTATATCATTTCTATTTGACGTAGAAGGATATACGTCATCATCACCTTCATCTGTTGTTTGTTTTTCTTCTTTTGGAGCTGCAGGAGACTCATCAATAACAACATCAATACATTCAAAAATCTTTCGAAGTCTTCTATTGTAACATTTATATGCTTTACTTTGAGAGGAATAACCAAGAAGTATACCTTCATCTGCTCTTGGTTCAAACTTGCCAAGATTTTCATCATTATTTTTGATAAAACATTTGCTCCCAAAAACTTTAAAATGCTTCACAGTGGGAGGATTACCATACCAGAGTTCATATGGCGTTTTGTCACTATTTACATGAACATGTGCCTTGTTGAGAATATTTACCGTTGTATGAGCTGCTTCTCCCCAAAATGTGTCAGGTGTTCCGGAATCATCAAGCATGGCTCTAGCCATTTGTTGAACTGTTCTATTCATTCTTTCTGCTACACCATTCTGTTGTGGAGTGCCTGCTACAGAAAACTGTCTTTTTATTCCATGTTGTTCACAAAATTCAAGGAATTCATTTGATGTATATTCACCTCCTCGATTAGATCTAAGACATTTGATTTTTAGATCTAATTCATTTTCAACCAGAGCTTTGAATATTTGAAATTTCTCAAATGCTTCATCTTTGTGTTTAAGCAACCCAATCCAACACATTCTAGAGAAATCATCAATAAATAAGATATAGTATTCTTCACCACGTGGTGACTTTTTCCTCATAGGTCCACATATATCTGTATGAATAAGTTCAAGAGGCCCACTTGATGATCCTTCCTTGGCATTAAATTTCACTTTGGTCTGCTTACCGAATTGGCAAGATTTACATATGATATTTTCAGGAAGAGTAATATTGGGAAGACCACGAACAGCTTTAAGTCTGCTTGACTTGTTGATTTGAGAGAAGCTCAGATGCCCCAACCTTCTATGCCATAACCAATTTTCTGAATATTTTCTCAAGTAACATTGTTCTTTGTAGTTCTTTAATACATACAGGTTACTTGGAGTTCTGTTTCCTTTTATAATTGTTTTACCTGTATCAAGATCACGTACCACACATTCTTTTGAACTAAAGACAACTTCAGTTCCTTGGTCACACATTTGACTTACACTTAACAAGTTATGTTTTAATCCATCCACATACATGACATTATTGGCTTTCACCTTTTCTTTTAGGAAAACAGACCCTTTTCCTTTAATAACAGCAGGTGTATCATTTCCAAAAGTAACATTCTTTTCCTTTTCTAGAGCACTATATGCAAGAAGTTTGTTCTTGTCACCTGTCATGTGTTTTGAGCATCCACTATTAATGTACCATTGATTTTCTTCACCTTCTACAAATAAAGCTATGCCACAATTTTCAACCTGTAAATCCTTATTTTTCCATACTTTGGTGCTTGAAGGAACATGTTCTTTTGGCTGGACTTTGCTCCTGCATTCAGATTCTTCATGGCCAAAGTTATTGCAATAAGTACATTCAACTTCCTTTTGAAGAGGAGAAAAGTTGTTATAGGTATTCTTCTTTGTTCCAATATCGGTCCTTTTCTTTCTTGCTTCTCTTGTCATGATAGTTTTATATGCAACACATTGAACAGCTTTATGACCAAAATTGTGACATGAGAAACATTGTCCATTGAAGTAGAAATTTCTGCGATCATGAAATCTTCTATTTGAATTTACCTGCTGGTTGGTGTTCCTTTGAAGATTATTTGAGTTGAAGTTCCTTGACTTGAGCTGATCATGCTTTACCTGTGAGTGGTCTTTATCCCTTTGCTGAGTGGCAGAATGTTGTAGACCAGTTGTAGCTGCTTTTAGATAGTTTGGAGCTGAAGCCTGAGAAGATTCTCCGGTATATCCAAGAACTGTCTTTATAAGAGGAGAACATTGTACCTTGATAATTTCATCCAAGGTTTCAGATCCTTTAGCAAATCTAAGATTCAGAGTCTTTACTTTCTCAAGTTCTTCTTAGACTTACCACTTCACATTCTAATTTTTCATTGTGCTTCTTCTCTTCTTCAATCTGATTTTTCAGAGTCTCTATGATTATTTTACTTTCTTCTAAGCATATTTTGAGTTGATTGTTTTCATTAAGAAAATCATTGTCCTCTAGAGCATCCATAAAAGTATCCTTTTCTTCTTTAGATTCATTATCAAAATCCATAAGAAGTCTAAGATCTTGTTCACCTTCTTCCTCACTATCAGATAACCCATCACTGTCTTCATGAGTATAGTAACTTTTTCTAGTGCTAGACCGGTTCTTATTTCTTCTTGCTACTTCCTTTCCTTTAGCAGGTGTTTCTTTGTAAGGACACTTAGCAGCATAGTGACCAACTCTTCCACAATTAAAGCATTTGAAAGGAAGCTTACCTCTAAACCATCCGTACTAAGTTGAAGTTTCTTTACAAAGTTTGCCTCCTCTTCTTCTGAAATATATCCTGATCCTTCTGCTTCTTGAACTTCTTTCCCTTTTGTAGAAGCTCTAAATACGGCTTCTTTGACTTCAGATGGTCGTCCTCTTCTCATTTCATAAGCAGTTAGAATGCCATGAAGTTGCACCACAATAAGGTTTTGAAGATCCTGCTTTTCTTCAAGAGCAGAAACTTTTGACTCAAATTTTGTCGTTAGTGATCTCAAGATTTTCTCAACCAAAGTAGATTCTGCTATTGTTTCTCCCAGATTTCTCATATGATTTACAATGTCATCAAGACGTAAAAAGAAACTAGCAATACTCTCATCACTATGCATTCTTAACTTTTCATATTCAATTCTGAGAGTTTGGAGTTTTGCACTTTTTACCTTTGCATCACCTTCATAACTCAGAATGATTTTGTCCCATATTGCCTTTGCTGTATTCAGCTGCATGACCTTGACAAATTCTGATTCAGTTAGACTCCCTAATAGAGCATTGACCGCCTTTGCATTTGTTTCATAATTCTTCTTTTCTGTTGCATCTGTTGGTACAGTGGCTGGATATTGATATCCTTGTTCAACAATGGCCCATATATCTGCTCCCATAAACTGAAGATAGGACCTCATCCTTATTTTCCAGAAGATTAAATTACTTCCGTTGAAAAGCGGAGGCTTGATGGATGTTGTTCCCTCTTGATTGCTCATCTTGCTTGAACTTCCTTCTAGCGGTTCTTTTCAGAAGGACCTGGCTCTGATACCAATTGTTGGGAAAATACTGAGAGGGGGGGGGGTGAATCAGTATTTAGAAAACTTATTTATTTTTCTTTCTTTTAAACCCATACGCTACTTTCCTGAACAGAACTCGCGTATATACACAGATAACCAGAAGGAAACTCGCGTATGCACAGAGATACAAATAAGCAATTAATTCTTAACTTAGATCAGTGCTTTATTCATTCATCAGAAGTTAAGAAAGCAGTAAACAGGTGTAGTAAGAACAGAATAAAGCATCACATATCATCAACACACAAGAACACCAGGATTTAAGGTGGAAACCCAATTCGGGAGAAAACCACCGCTGCCGTCGTCTCAGTCTTCAATATTTATTATATAAAGAAAACATCTTACAATCATGTACTGGCACAGACTCATACCAGCACGCAGGCACCCACCTGCAGAAGGCTACAACCTTCTCTCGTTTACCAGCCTCTCCTGGAAGGGAGCTGCAACCCCCTGATATTTGCACCAGCCTCTACTAGCAGAAAGCTTCTACTTTCAGACTGAAGGCTTCAACCCTCAGATCCACTGTAGACCACGTTTCATCAATTTTCAAACTGGATCAAACAGCTTCAACACAATCCTTCACTTGTCACCAAGCATCCTTTTCTCATTTCATCAAACAGAACAGTGATACCACTATAACCAGAATATCAGAGACAGCCCAGACTTCAGAACAGATATGCAGAACCTCAATTATCTTTTGAGCAACTAGCAATTTAAATATCATACGCGATTTTCTTTAAACAGACCCATGTATACACGCGCCCTTAATGAAGTGAACCCATGTATACATTTGTGCAATTTATCAGAAAAACCGTAACAACCCATACGCGCTTTTGTCTGAATAGAACCGCGTATACACGCGCTTTTCACGAAACGAACCCGCGTATAGATCTATAAAATATAAATTTTGCAGATCAGACCGGATCTATGAGCTTACCCAGATTTCTTCAACTTCTTCAACAGATTTGCGCCAGGTCTTCATCACTTCATTTCAGATCATCCAAGAGATTCACCATTTCAAGATCTAGAGATCTTGAACCTTCATTATGTTCATAGATGCATCATAGATTCAAATCTATCAATTAAGAGCAGAGTTCAACCATGCAGATATACTTCAGAGTGAAGTATTCATTAAAGCCCAGACACCACGCCCCCCTTTTGCACAATGAAATTATTCTCCTTATATAGATTTATCCTTTTTCAATACCATGAGACAAAACCACATTACTTCTGATGGTATTCCTAGACAGGATCAAATAGACAATCCAGCGCTCAATACAATGGGTCAATACCATGGTAGTAACCCCTGGTTTTATAAATTTAGAGCGCAATTGGGCATACGCGACTTGGAACTAAATTTTCTGCGTGTATACGCGACTTCTCTTAAACAAACCCACGTATTCTTTGTTACATACCTTGTTTGACATTCTTCTTTCACATACTGTAGATTCTTTCTTCTGCAACTTCTGTGCTGATTGTAGATACATCAGATTTACATCATTAACCTTGTTTGACATTCTTCTTGCACATACTGTAGATTCTTTCTTCTGCAACTTCTGTACTGATTGTAGATACATCAGATTTACATCATTAAAAAGTTCATCAAGTACAACTTCATCAGAGAGGTTTGCCATCAAGGACAACACATGCCAACAAAAGTAAGTGCCCATAATCGTTACATATTTTTCAATTTTTTTGATATTTTTCACAAGTCACATAACTTAATTAGAAAAGGAGTAAGTGGCCCATAATCCACATATTTTTTTACTAACCAAAGAATTTTTATTGCATTAACATTGGGACTAGGAACCAAGTGTTATTAAATAAAGGGAGTAGCCCCTGCTTCCCTTGAGTCTTTTAGACAATCCTGGGTTGCATTTGAAAGCTTTCTCAAAGCACTTGGTTTTCCATCTCTCGTTTTAGGCTTACATAGTGTAATAGGAAGGAAGTAAGTAGCCCATCAACTGCACATTATTTTCTTTGCAGGTAAGGAACAAGCCTAACTTAGTGTAAGTAGGGGATTTTGTAAACGATCATCACATATCCACATCACTACACACTTTGTATGTTCACTTTGTCACTTACACACACATTGCACTACACACACTAAGCTACTCTGAAATTTGAACAAAGGGCATCCAGTTTCAAGAGATTTTGTACTTAGTTTATTTGAGCTTGCTTTTTCACACCATAAGTGAAGGAAGACTCCTAAAAGCAATCGTAACTTGAACAAACTAAATTTCACCACAGGGGCCATAAAATAATTTATAGTTCAGGTTAGGACCATTGGGGTAGGCATCCAATAAGCCGCCACTGTCTTGTTACATTTTTAAACATAGAAGTATACTTTTAGGGTGCTTCAAATCCTTCACCATCTCATGGAAAATATTACACGGGCATGCCATAGACCCTATTCAGAGGGGGTTCAGCTTAGGTTCTAGTGCGTGTGGTACTATACGAGGCTACCCGACCTGTATAGTGCTCAGTACTAACGTCTGATTACCAAGAAGCTAAAGACTTGACTACCCCCCTAAGATGAAGGTATCCTAGTGGCCAAATTTTAGGGCATCTTTCCCTATAGGTGGAGGTGTGGAAAGAACTAAAGCCTCATTCATTACCTTGGTTGATTCTTTTGGCTACTGGAAGCATCGCCAGTTATTTCAGGACGTAGCCCCAGTACATGATAAAATATATCTTCGCAAGGCCCAGTTACTTTGTGAGTGGAAAGGACGAATAGGTATTCATCGGATATTTTGGGTGAAAATGTACTACCCAAGAAAAAACACAGTCGAAATGAAAGTATTAAATTTGGTTGCCAATGTCACTTCATTATGTGATGACTTCAACTTAGACCAGACGATGCTGTAATAATATATACTGCATGTAGGCATATTGATAAATCCAATGTTGTTTGTCATGGAAAAGATGCAATAGGTAGGCCTATGAGATTCAATTATGCACCACATTTAACAAGGGATATGCGATATATTGTCCAACATTTAATCCAAATAGGTTTTAATGTTACAATGATATGAAACAATTTCATCTCTTATGTAAAGGATGGATTTGGTGAGTTATACAAAAGGATATCTCGAGATACATATATGACAAGACAAGGTACATTAAACATTTACAATGATACCATAAGGCTAGAGTATGTTAAAGATCAAAGTGATCCAAACAATGTAGAATGTTGGTATAAGGAATGCCATGAGAGATTTTTCTTCTACCATAAACAAGATATTGTTGAAAACATCCCTTTTATTACAGGCATACAAACAAAGTGGATGCACTCAATTATGCTAAAATATTGTCACAATAATATAATGTCAATGGATTCAACATTTAGTACAAATAAGTATGGGGTGAGTACAAATTTATCCTAAATTTGATTCATTTATTCAACCACATTTTAATGCATGTAACTTATATAAATATAGTTATGTACATTGTTTGTAATGTAGTATCAATTGTACACCTGAATGGTTTTCGACAAACATCACAATGGGGTTCCAGTAGCTTGGGTGATATCATCACGTAATACTATAGTTGACATTTCTAAATGGATATCAACTCTCTTTTCCATTGGGAATAAAGAGTAACCAAATTGACATGTTCAAGCCTTCATCACAGATGATGATACTGTTGAAATTGAAGCGTTAAGGTGATATGTTTATTCTTTTATAAGAGACATACAAATATTGTTAATGTATATTCCCTCTAATAAAGTATGTTATTCCAGGTCTTCAATGAAGTATAAAGTATTATTGTGTGCGTGGCATGTTCATCGTGCATGATTGAAGAGTGTTGGAAATAAAGTCCAAGGAAGAAAAAAACAAATCCACATTTTTTTTTATTTAGGAGAAATCATGCACACATGTGAAGATGATGAATCTATAAAAAATACAATTGAAAGGGTCTTTGAAAGATTCAGTGACCATACAGGGTTTTTGGAATATTTTAAAACAACTTGGTTAGCCATCAAAAAAACATGTAAGTTTCTTGTAAGTGGCTTTAATGACTCTATTTTTCATGTCATATGTAATATTAATTCATAACTAATAAATTTCTTTCTACAGATATGTGGGCAAAAGCATACAAAAATTTTCCACATTCCAATCAAGATACAAATAATTCCATTGAATCTTATCATCAGTATATCAAGGAAAGGTACCTAAGTGAGAAGAACAATGCATGTCATATATGTGTTGATTGGTTAATATATGTGTTGTTGAAAAATGTTGTATTTTATTACAATCATATGCAACGTTTAAAAGAAGCTGGTTTTGTACAACCCAAAAAAATTGAGGAACACTTGAATTCATCCAAGTGTAGAGCTAGCCAAATCCAAAATGAAGATTGTGTGCCTGACAAAAAGAGTAACAATGGTTATTGGGTTCATAACCAAAATAAGGATACATGTGATATTTGGTACAATGTCATATATAAAGGTTCCAATCTACACTTCTATAATTGCAATTGGGCCTTGAATGGAAATGTTTGTAAACATGTACTAAAAGTTGAGATGTTGGTGAGTAACATTAGCTTGGGTGAAAATGTACTACCTAAAGTCACTAATCCTACTACAGAAAGGCCTACAATTTTATTTGATTTGAATGAAACACCTATATTGGGCCCAGAAATCCAAACATAGCTTCCTCCATGCTTTGATTCTCCTCCCAATATAAATTATTATAATGAAACAAGCATTGATAATTTAGAGAATTTATCATATAATGTTGAATCAACCAATGTACGACCAGATAGTTCATTATTTGAAGATGATGAGATGAAACATGTCAACTCATCAACTCAAGAGAAACTAAGATCCATAATACCTACAAATTTGGAGCAAGAATATGTATTAAACAATTTGGTAGACAAATCATGTCAAGAATACATCAAAATGTTTTTCAATATTATAACTCCATCCAATATCACTACTACGAGAAAACATGGTTTCTTGAGCCCAGTCAATAAGAAAAGGTGATGTGGGCACAAGCCAAAATTAGGGAAAGATAAACCACAATTTGAAAAGTTCGGACAAGTTTGTGCAAAAAAAAGAAACATGGATGAGCAACTGGAGTTATCTTCTCAACACCAAAGAAATTTGGGCCACATGCCTGAGTTAGCGCAAAATTCTATTATATAGAAAAATGGTATGGAAATTTGATGGCATGCATTGTTTTATGTGAAATACAATATATCATCATTTTCAATGCATTGGCATAACTATATGAACTTTTTTATTGTTATAGTCGAGGGACCCACATCTCACAACTTTCCAGCTTGTCGACTTCAATTATTTGATGAGCATGTTGGTGAAACAAAATATAGCACTAGGAACACTGCTCTAGTAATTAGCATCCCAATTTCCTCCCCGAGATTGCTTCCTCCTATTGTACAACCAATGGGGATGTATTTTTGCCCACACCCACCACATTTCTCCTTCATAAATTCTCACATGCCTATAACCACCTACCCAAACCCTTAGCAATTCCCACCTTTACCATTTTTTCATCCACCCTTCTCATTGTTTCAATCATTCAGCTTTGACATTCCAATTCCCCCCCCAGGGTGATCCCTCGCCCAAGGGTGATTCCCACAATCGTACACCCAGTGGGGTTGTATCACCGCCCACACCCACTACCTTTTTCCTATTTCACTTCTACCATGCCTTTATCCATCACCCATGAACCATGCCTATATCCATCACCAAGTGCTCCACCATCTACCTAGGAAGGACAATATTCTCCATTTCCTTAGATCTTCATGGTGAGAATGAGTAGTTGATCAAAATATTATCATGAATTAATGAAATTGATTCTATGAATTTTGGATTTTACAACTAATTTGTTATTGAATTTTTGCAGTAATATCAATTTTGAAATGCACTTGCGAGTGCCAAGCATGGTGAGGGTGAGTTATAGACCCAATTTATAGATCAGTCATGATGCCATTTTTCCATTATGTCATTTATGGGCATGAGCTTCCATTATCTATGTTGGGAATGAAGTTCCATTTTGTAAAAGAGAAAAATGTATAACTAGACTAGTTTGGAATACAAATAAAAGAATTTGAACTTGTGTATATGAAAATGTCTTAATTGGATTTTAAATTCATGATGTGGAATTAATGTTATATTTTATCAATGTTACATTACTTTTGATGAATGTAGTTAGAATGGATTTATTTGTTTCATTTACAAATTATCAAGTTTGCAAGTTAAGTTACTTTTAAATTTATATTTTACTCAATGTTGCATGCATGAACAACCATGTCATTAGCATGGAACTCTGCTTAGTTATAATAATATATGTATCATGTACATGAAGAGAGCATATATATGGATTAAAATTTATTTAATTTTGAATTTATGAAAAGGAAAACTAAAGTTTTAAAGTACAGTATACATGCCTTATAATAAAATCTGCAAAAATAGATAAATTTTTGAGCCTGTACCACTTCAATACTAACATTTAAATATGAAAACTTTATTGATAAGTGGTGTAGTATTATTTAAGTTTTTTTTTTGGTTTTACATATATTTTAACAATTCCTTTATTTATCTTTAAATAGGGCTCAAAAAATATTTATGGTAAGAATACAAAGAAGTGTGTAAGATTTTTTTGAGATGTGGGTTCACCTTAGTGTGGATGGCATTTTTCCCACATAGTTTTGAACATATGACTTTTATACCATGAAGTGCCTTTGATCCGGATTTATGTAGGAACACAATGAAATACATAAATACACATAAACACAGAGATGTAGCAGAAATAAAATTTCATTTCATTAATAAAAAATAACTAAAATATGCTTATAGAAAGAATGGAAATAAACTAGCTAGGGCGCTGGTAGCTTATCTCTGAGAAGAGATGTGGCAGCTACAGGTCTCTGAAATGTCTTAAAATGTAGCTCAAGGGCCTATTTATTATTGAGAAACAATGGAAAACCATAAAGATCCAAAGACATAACCCTAGGAGATGAAGCGCCAAAACTATGGGCCCCGTTTGCGTAAATTGGTACAACAACTTCCCAAGAATGTAACTTTGGCATAAGATCTTCGTTTGATGCACACGATACCTCGTTAGAAAGATATATCTGAGGAATACAACTTTTTATGTGAGAAACATCAAAGTAAATTCCATTTTTCTCCCATTTTCCCCAAAAAACGCTGTTTAGGGCCTTAAAACAGCTCTGGAAGTTCAAGACCCAAAAAAATGCTAAAAATAGTAAATTGTGCTACAATTAAGGAAACTGAAAAACTGAAATAAACAATGGTGAAACCCCAAGTGGAATAGGTGAGTGGACACCAATATACACTTGGATCATTCCTCCCCCGTTAGGAAGCAATGGTCTCCATTGCGTTGAGTTCCTCCATGAGATGAGGAAACTTCTGCTCAACTTGGTCCCTAGTGAACCACTTGCCTTGGTGCGAGAGTTGGCCAGCTTTGATAACCCAATACAGTTGGATCTTCTGTTCGTGAGTTTTATTTATTTTCATGTCCATGATACGACCCGTGGTGGCCTGTTCCATGTATTCTTTATTTAAATCTATTTATGTGAGTTGTTTTGCAATGTTAGAGGTGTCCAGTAGAGGTGGGAAGTCGGGCTAAAGGTGGTCCACATTGAAAACTGGGTGCAGACCAAGGAATAGTGGAATATTGAGCTTGAATTCTTTGGCCCCTAAAACCTTGGTGATGTTGTACGACCCATATCGGAGTGGGAAAATCTTGCAGTGGGGTCCAACGAGGCGCTTCTTCTGTAAATCTAGCCACACTTTTTAGCCTACGTGGAAGTTGTGCGTCACCCGATGTTGATCATGTCGTTGCTTGTACTTAGCATTGTCTCTATCCAATATGTCATGAATCTCTTGGAAGATGTGCTGAATGTGCTCAATGAAGCTATTCGCCTTGTCAGCTTCAGACTTGACATGAGCCGAATCGGCTCGAGTAGTCGTAAATGGCATGTCTACGTCAATAGGACATAGTGGCTGGAATCGCAAGCCCATCTGAAAGGGGATGTGGCCAGTTGAGATATGGAGAGCCTGTTTATAATATGTTGTACATAGGGAAGGCTCTCATCCCATGTGTGTGGATACTTTGAATTGTACATGCGCAAAATGTGTACGATCATCATGTTGATAACCTCTATTTGGCCATCAATTTGGGTATGGAAAGCTTTGGACTTGATGATCTTGGTGTCCAACATTGACCAGAGGATGGACCAAAATGTGTTGAGGAACCTACTGTTCCGATTTGAGATGATAGACTATGATATCCCAAAGTGCACCCACACTCATCAAAGAAGAGTTTAGTAGTGGCTTTTGTTATGATATTCTTCTTGTAGGCTGCCATAATGTCCATCTTCGATAATCTCTCGACGACCACGAAAAAAAAATTATTTAAATGGTTAGTAGAAGGAAGGCTTGACATGTAATCCATGGAGATGGATTCCCAAGGTCGACTAGAGCTAGGTAGCAAAGTATAGAGGCCTTGCTTCTTGATGGTTGGTTTGGAAATAATGCAAGCAGTGCAGGATCTGATGTACTTCCTGACATTTTGTCGAAGGTTTGGCCAATAGAAATACTTCTACAATACTACCACTTTTTTCTCGACCCTGAAATGCCCAGCGACCCGACTGTAGTGCGCTTCCCAAATCATCTTGGCACGCTTGCTTGAAGGAACACAAAGGTGTCCCAGGTGACATAGCAGTGCATCTTGGAGGTGAAAATTTTGAACTTGTATACCTCCAAGAGTGTCGTGTATGTGTGGTAGAAGTCCGGATCGCTCTTTTAGAGGAGCATCCATTTAGAAGTCTTGTGCCCACAAGAGTTGAGAACGATGGTTAGTGCCATGATCAGTTGTTAGCTGAGGCAGTCTGCAACATTATTGGTGTTTCCCTTCTTGTACTTGATGTTCAAATGAAACTGTTGTAGATATGTGGACCACTTCTGATGGTGATTGTTCTGCAACTTCCCTTACGTCTGTATGAACTACAGGGGTCGGTGGTCTTTGGATGACCATTTCCTTCCCCAAAATGTAATGCTTCCATTGTCGGCAAGCCGAGACAATGGAATAAATTTCTTTTTCATAAGTGGGATACTTCTGGACTATGTCAGACAATGTATCACTGTGATATGCCACTGGATGCCCCTATTCAGTAAGAAGTGCCCCAATAGCATAGTAAGAGGCATCTCTCTTGATCTAAAATTGTTGTTGCAAGTATGGTAATGTGAGCACTAGGGCAGAGCAGAAGTGATGTTTCAATTCTACGAACACCTTCTGTTGAGAATTTGACCAAAAGAATTTTTCTTTCACTCCTCCCTTGGTGACTTAACTCAAGGTCCAAGTGATATGAGAAAATCCCAACATGAATATGTGGTATAAATTAGCAAGACCCAAAAAGTTGTGAAGCTCTGTTAGAGTGGTTAGGGCTGGCCAATCCCGAATGACTTGGATCTTGGTTGGATCCACATGCACCCCTCGCTCATCAATAATGTATCCAAGATATTGAACATGGGTCATAAAAAAAGTGCACTTATCCAAATTGGCACACAACTAGTGTTGCCACAATGTTTGGAGGACCTGTCGGATGTGGTGGAGGTGCTCTTCCCAAGTCTGGCTAAAGATCAGGATGTCATCCAAGTACAAAACTACAAATGAGATGGTGAATGGATGCAAGATGTCGTCCATCAGCCTCATGAAGGTTGCAGGAGCATTCGTCAATCTTAAAGGCATTACCAACCAATCGAAAAGGCCCTCCTTGGCTTTGAAGGAAGTCTTCCACACATCAGAGGGTTTGATTGGTACCCGGTGATACACGAAATTCAAGTCGATATTGCTGAAATATTTCGCCCCTTTGAGTTGGTCTAGAAGGTCATAAATCCATGGGATTGGGTACATATTCTGGACAATGATCTTGTTTAGCGCCCGATAGTCAATACAGAGTCTCCAAGTCCCATCCTTCTTCTGCATCAACACGAACGGTCTCCTAAAAGGTGATGAACTCAACCGGATGTGACCTTTCTATAGCAGCTCCTAAATCTACCTCTTGATTTCATTGTTCTCCAGAATAGAGCGCTGACAGATAGGTCCATTGGGAAGTGACACACCTGGGGTTATATTTATGGGGTGCTTGACCCGACAGTGCATAGGTACCCCTACGAGTGAGGTGAAGATGTCGCCATACTCCTCCACAACCTAGTTCATTTGTTGTTGTTGTGCGGAGGAGCCCTATCTAGAGGTCATGGCCACAATATTCTTCTTGACCTAAGGGCAGATTATTAGGAAAACAAATTTCCTGGTTTTGGAAATGAGCTTACTACATTGATTTGCAGTAACCAAAGAGATAGCGGTAGGTGGTGGTATCTCTGGTATCTTGTACAACTTATTTCCCAAAGTAACAATAACAACGCCAGTTCGAGACTCATACACATCATGTTGCTTCAATAAGTATATTTAGCCTAATAATACTTTGCAAAAATCAAGAGGGGAAATGTCACATAATACCTCATTTTTGAATAGCTTGATGCTGTAGGGAAGGTGACATTACTGGCTGACGTGGAGATCCCATCCTTGGTGAAGCCACCCGATGGCGTACGATGGTGGTTGTGTTGTAGTTAGCAAGCCCAATGGCTTCACAACCTCTACTAAAATGAGGTTCTTTTGGCTCCCACTATCGACAATGAACTGTAGCGAGGAACCCTTTACCGAGATTTGGGTGTGGAAGAGACGCTCCTCCTCCTCTGGATCTTCTGGTTCCTCCTTCTGGATCTTCTTGGTGGCATTGGGCTCCACATCAATAATATGATTCCCTTTGTCACTACCCTTTTCAGGTTCTGATTTAGAGTCAGAGCATGCATCTGATTCATAAGCCTTCATCTCGGCCACCAGTGAGTGCTTGGCCTAACACTCACTTGTGTTGTGAGTGGAGCTCTAATGGAACTCACACCATTTTCCTTTGGAAGGTTGTCTTTGGATACCATGCCTTGGATTTGTCCTTTTTTTTTTCGGTTTGGGGGAACCTTTCCCTTACTTTTGTTTCACAGATCCAAATTATTGCTTCTTCTATTTGAATTTCTACTCAATCGGCAGCATACCAATATGCCTTCCAAGTGAGGAGATGTCGAGGAACTCCATTTCCTCCTGAATTTATATATGCAGAAAACTGCAGTGTTTCAACACCAAATGTTTCTCTAAATCTTTGATACCCAAATTTGTGCGCAGGGTATGGAACAGATTCATCAGCTCATGCACATCTTGATCCCTTTGCTGCTGCAGCGTAGTCCATTGTATGTACTTGTCCTCATAACTCCCCACGGGATAATATTGTTCCTTGATGGCCTTTGGGAAATAATTCCAAGTGGGTACGACCGAGAATAGAGAGGATTCCCCCTCATTCTTTTTATCATAGTAGGTTTCCCACCAGTCCTTGACATGAGGGGTGGATTTGAGGAGTGCAAAAATAATATTCTCCCGGTCGAAAAAGTCATGAACTGAGAAATATCCTTCTAATAGATTCAACCATCTATCTATAATTTTTTCATCTATTTGGCCCTCAAATATGGGAATGTCAAAGTTTACTTGTACCTTAAAAGGAGTGGTGCCTCTAGAGTGGCGCCTCCAGAGTGGCTTATGGATGTAGATGCACCGCTGGTGGGCAGTCGTTGAAGGATATGGGAAAAGTTATCCATCATCGTGTTCCTTTGTTTCTTGAGGGCCTCCTCGTGAAATATTTTGATAGGATCTCCTGATCCCTCATATTTCTTTTCTTCCCCCATGGGTGATCGTCGGGGTTGGCGAGGCTGATCTTGAAAAGGTTCAACCAGATCGAGCCCTAACTCCTTATACCCCAACCTCATTAGGGACATGCAAAGAAGGATCGAGAAAGAGAAAACCACTCTAATAACACTGATCCAAATTTATGCAGGAACACAATGAAATATAGAAATACACATAAACGCAGAGATGTAGGAGAAATAAAACTTCATTTCATAAATAACAAATAACTGAAATATGCTTACAGACATAATGAAAATAAACTAGCTAGGGCATTGATAGCTTACCTTTGAGAAGAGATATGGAGGCTACATGCCTTTGAACTATATTAAAATGAGGCTCAAGGGCTTATTTATTATTTAGAATAAATAGAAAACCGTAAACATCCAAAAACCTAACCCTATGAGATGAAGCACCAAAACTATGGGCCCCATTTGGGTAAATTGGTACATCAACTTCCCAGGGACGTAACTTTGGTATACGATTTCCGTTTGATGCGCACAATACCTCGTTATAAAGATCTATCTGAGGAATTTTTTTTTTGATGTGATCAAAATTGAAGAAGCTTTCATGTTGCTCCAGGTTTTCCCAGAAAACGTCGTTTAGGGCCTCAAAACGGCTCTGGAAGTTCAGGACCCGAACAAACTGCTAAAAATAGTAAACTATGCTATGATTAAGGAATTTGGAAAACTAAAAGAAATAATGGTGGGGCCCCAAGTGAAATAGGCGTGTGGCCACCAATATCCACCTGGATCAGCCTTAACATAACACCCTATCACCATATACTCTAAAAGTTAACTAAATTATAACTTTTAAAAAATATATTATTATCATTATTAATTATAAAAAAAATTAATATATGATAAGAATAATAATATATTTTTTGAGTTTTTACGAATAATGTAGTGTTAATAATAATATTAGATACATGTTTCAAACATTCTATTTTACAAATGTTGAACGTTGTGTAGGTATTGAGAGTGGAGAAACAAAAAGTTCACCTAAGAATAGAAAAGTTGTGATGGAATTAAATGATAATCAATTGATCCTTAGTTCATTTAGAATTATGTTGGAAGTTAACAAAAGGATGTAACTAGATGGGATATAGTGGAAATAACATATATATATTATTTTCACTTATAATATAGAAATCGAATGAATCCAAAAATCATAGTATGCTTAAATTAGATAAAGTTTTTTTTGTTGCAATAATTGAGGAGGCATATGAAACTTACATTATTGTATAATAACGAAAGAGAATAATTTAGAAAGTATGGATGCTAAGCATGTTTTTTTTATAATATGTATATAATAGTCCTAAAAAATTACCAAATTGATATTTCTATCATATTTATTTCATACAAAATAATAATTTTTTTTCCTTTTCTTTTAAATTATGTCAAATGATTTTTCACCTACTATGCCAAATGGAGAGGTTAAGAATTATTACTTCTCTGTAGAGGCCTACCTTATACTTAGAACTAGGGATCCATACCTAGGATGACCTATTTATCTCCCAACCTTCAAATGAGGATAACTATTGGATTTCAAACTAAGATTTAAGGCCATGTCCCTCCCATTCTAAAGATGAAAAAGCCTTTTCTGAGATCCTGTACATAGTTAACCTACATTACTTTTAAACTTTTATTTAATGAAACTCTAATCCTCCATCATTCCTATTGTGTGTAATTCTTCTCTTATAAACATTATACCTACAATAAGGCATGCCACAAATCATTTTTAATTTCTTTTATTATAAACATCATATCTACAATAATTCAAGATATTATTATTAGAAAGAACTATAGATTCTTTGAAAGAAATTTTCATAACGAAATTAAATTATGATAGAACATTACTTTAATGCCCTATTTTCCATCACCATTGCCCCTTATTACATTAATTATGCCTCAAACTATGATTAAACCTATTTAGTTTAAAATTAATAAAATTAAATATTTTTATTCACACACGTGTACATCTCAAAAGTAAATATTTCAATCATTTTATATTGAAAACTTGTCTTCTATTCATACACATACTAATATATTCTTCTCATGTAAATCTACCTATAAATATTAAATCCAAGAATCATTCCATATGTCACATAGTAATGAGAATGGAACTTCAAACATTGAATTAAAGTCATGGTATTAGTTTATAGTGTAAATTGTATTGAATTATAGTGTAATGAAAAAAAATTGCATGCAAAAGCCATGGTATTAGTTTATAGTCTAAACTGTATTGAATTATAGTGTAATGACAAATATTTTCATGCAAAATTCTAGTTTCATCAAACATTACAAAGCTAGATGACATAATTAATGGAATTTTGAAAGAGATAATCGAAACACTTTTTCAATATATTAATTAACTTTGTTTTTTTAGTTTCTATTGGAAAAAAATAAAGTAAACATTTCTTTAATAATATCATAATTTGAATTTTTTTAACTAAATAAGAAAAATAAATTTTATTTATAAATTTTAATAAATTTTAAAATAACATATTTTTATTTTTATTTTTAATTAATAAAACGTTAGTACAAGCAAAGCAAATCAAAGCAAATCAACTATGCTTATAACCACATTGAGCTTTTAAAGAACTAATGTTTATAAAACATAAAACTCGTCCTTTAAATTTAACCATAAAAACCCAAAAAATGAAGATCTCGCAGCAAAGAAGAATATGTAGCACCAACATTCGAAATCACCATTTAAGCTCAATACTAGCTTTCATTTTCATTTCCTATATCAATCCCTTGTATAACATTTCCTCACCAATTTTAAAAACACATGTATAATAATCTTTTCACTGTTTATAAGTTTGGTTAACCAAAAAGTATATGTATATATTTAAACATTGAGTTTCCATTATCAACAACCTTTCTATGAAATAATTTTCAACTTATCCAATGAAACGAATATGAATGCCATTGAGGAAGATAGAACCATGACACTGTTACTGTATTCAGCGATGGGCTCTCCATTGAAGAAATGGAGGCGTTCTCAAATCATAGTAAAAATTTAATGTGTTTCATCTTCCTGTCAAGGTTATTGAGTGCATCTCTACCATTAATTTTGACACCAACCGTCCTCAGAGTGTTTTTACTGACAAATTTCAAAGTGAGTGTTCAATATTCTACATTATTTAAGCCAACATTTGTTATGAATATCGAGAGTACATAATGATCCTTTTAGTAACTACCTAATTGTGCCTCCAACTTTACATTTGTTAGCAAAATATTTAGCGTAATTCTTCATTTTCAAAGTAAAAATATTTTGATCAAAAGATTTCAATGAACTAAATGTTTGAAACCCACCACAAGTTTTAACATTACAATTCAATGCCTATAGTCGATGATTCAATCTGATTCAATCCCTGCAGTCGATGTTTCAATCTGATTCAATCCCTACAGTCGACAATTCAATCCTTGCAGTACCTACCTTCAACTGTGAATTTGCCTAATTTCCCTGACAAGCATGCACACAAATTCCATTCCCAGCATTGCCTTTTTCGAGCCTCCCTCACACTGCCACCTAAGAAGTTGCTTCCATTCGATGCTAGCCACTCAAACCCCACTAAAGTCGCAAATTTTCCCTTGGGAACTCTAGAAACAAACTTTAGCTTTTCCTTATGTTTTGATGGTTGCATGTCATTGCATGTGTTTCTATCTTGTGATTTTCTACTCTACGATTGTAGAATAAATTTGTATCTCTCGTTTTGAGTTTGAATTCATTAGTAATAATAAATTTCTTGTCACTTATAAAATATTATTATTATATAATAATTAATATTAATCTTATTAATATTTAAAATTAAAATATTGTGAATAATATATAATAATAATATTGTTAATAATCATTACATTAATGTAAATATTAAAAATCATATTATTATTAAACATTATTTCAAAAATTAAAATCTAAAACCCAATATTAAATCCAAAACCTAAACATAAAAGCCTAATACTAAACTTTATAAACTTAAAAACCCTAAAATAAAATCTAAAACCAAAAAGTAAATCTAAAACTTAAACTTAAAATCTAAACTTAAAATATAATATTAAACATATTCTAAAACTTTAAACCTAAAATATAGTATTAAAGCTAAAAGTTAAATGAAAAGCCTGATATTAAAAGTAGAACCTAAACTTTAAAAACCTAAAAGGAAATGTAAACCCAACATTATAGTCCTAAATCTAAACGGTAACGGAAATGTAAAATGACTTAAATCTAAAACATAAACGTAATTGTAAAAAGTAAAACCACATGGAACCTAAAGCATATGCATTTCACAAATTCTAAAATAAGATATAATAAAATACTTTTATTAAAAAAATCATAAACTATAGCTACGCACCACATGCATTCTTTTCCTAGGACCTTCAATTTGATTTGACTCATCGACAAGTGTCAAGCAATGTTGTTTCATTGGGCCCTCAACTGAAATCCATCATAGCTACGTGTCAAGTCAATTCTCATGGCCGTGTATATCATTCCATCAGATGACACATATCATTTAATAATTCCTGTCCCATTTATGGTAGTTCTTTCCTGGTTTGCATGGCATGGCTCGCATGACCATGGGATGGGCATTGGTACTTATGGAGTATTAATGGACCTATAGCCCATGAAGTAAGGCTTTCCAAGGGATGGACACGGAGATTAGACTTTGAATGCAACAGTGAAATGCTACAAAAGACCCTAGTAACGTACACTAAGCATTTGACAGACTCTGGTAATAGTTAAAATAGTGCACAAATGGCATAGAAACGTCAGGTAGCCATGGAATGGGAGGACGCGTAGTCTCCCAGTTTCATTCTTCAACACATTTACGTAGTATGGTTATCAATGCAACACATAGGACATAGTAGTGCAACATAGAGGACAACGTATAGAAAGTATAATGGACATAGTAACTTCCACACCTTAACCCTCAACAGATTAGGTGTCCAACAAAAATGTTAAAATATTTTTAACAAATCTTATTTTTAAGAAATGATTTTCCAAGTATGGTTATGGATTAACTATTTTGAGAATATTTCACATGGTTTGGTTTAAGGGGATGAAAAGAAAATTTATGGACAAGATTGGTATATGATAAATGCAGATAAATAAATTTATTAAAATATTCTTTTAAAATAATTATGTTATAAATACTAGGATATAGTTTGGAAAATGGTTTTAGATTAAGATGGAAAAATTAGCGATCCTAAATCAAACTTGTATCGTTAATTTTTTCACAATCTCTTGTTCAAGATCGTCAATTTTTGGTCATCTTGTTTTTCAAGCAGTGTTAAAGCCCTTTTTAGACATTGAATCCGCTTCTCTTTTTAAATTCTCTTCAAATATGGAGTTAAAAAATAATAATGATGTGTTTTAATTGATCAAATATTGGACTGCATACTAGATTTGTCATTTTCTTTTTTCTTTTTATTCGATTAGTAATTGTCTCTAAGCCATCAAAGACAAGTTGTTTTGCAAAAGCATGTGTGCGTTGAGAAGATTAATTAAATTCGTCAATAACTTACAGAATATAAATTGAATTTTAACTTTTGTTAATTAAATATGGATAAATTAAATTTTAATGTACATTCTAATATTAGTTCAAAATACTCATTTCTAATATTAATTTTTCAAGAAATTGTCAAAATGGAAAATCACCCATTACAAATGATTTAGGCATTATAACTATGGATGATTTAGGTGATATTTACAATTACTATTTGTTAAATTTTTTTATTTATAATCACTAATGATTTAGGTCATATATAGAATTATTAAACATTAAACATTTTTAACTTTTTGGGGTTATTTAAAAATGTTTATACCAAGAAGGGGGTGGGTGCATGGTGTATGGTTGATTTTTGATGTTCGATGGACTTGCACATTGGAGGTGATGTACTCTTGGTTGTTAGATGTGGTATGTATACTTACATGACATTAATCCTTTGAGCATCAAACACCTGTGGAGCTTGGTAGCTCCATGTGGAAGGCCTGTGAGTAGAGGTCATTTGGAGAGCTCTGGGAGATTGTTGGCTCCATGCGGAACACTTATGAGTAGAGATTGCAAAGACCTATGGATATTGGTGGCTCCATGTGGAACACCTATGAGTAGAGGTCATTTGGAGAGCTATGGAGATTGGTGGCTGCATGTGGAACACTTATGGGTAGAGATTGCTTGTTTGGAGGAGGCATTTCTTTGGAGGAGCATTGGGCATCTTGGAGTAGTGCATTTTTTAGCATGGGTTTTATTAGTTTCTTGCATGAGAGTCTACACTTGATTAATTGTTGCCTAGGGTGAGGGAGTGGACATGTAGGTGTGGAGGTCCCTTTAAAGACACATGACTTGAGAGATGCATTTAGTTTTGGAGCTTGAAAGAAGCTTTTGACCTTGGAGAGTAGCACTCTTCCTTGGAGCCTTTCTTGTTGATCATTGTCATCTTAAAGCTTGATTAGTAGAGAAATTCCGATGTGTCAAATTATTTGTGTTTTCTAGGTTGGTTGTAGTGGCCTAGGTCTACTTATCATTGCATCGAGATGCGCTCTACAACAAAGTATCAGGGAGATGTAGTAGTGTCCATAAATGAGAATAAAAAATTACACGATAACTCAATATGGGAGAGATGTTGTAGTGTTTATAAAAATAACAATAATAAAACATAATTTCGACTCAATTAAAAAAGTAATAAAAATTTAATAAAAATAGTGAATCGATTTAATTCAATTTGTTATATTGTAGTTTTTACTTTATTAATAAAACTAAAAATATGTATATAAGTTGATACAATTTTTTTTATTAGTAGAAAAAAGTATTACATTGAGTACACACACACACACACATATAAAAGTTGATACAAATATTTTTATTAGTACCAAAAGGTATTACATTGAGTACATATAGTTAACATTGGACCAACAAAACTGACTTGGGAGATCATGCCTCCAAATTGATATGACATACTAAGAACATTTATATCTAATTACATATGTGAAAAGACCCATTGTGATATCAAACACCAAAGGTGTTTAGGGGTTTTTCATTTTTCCCCTTTCTCTTACAAACATATTTTCCCCTTCAGAATACCTGTCAACTTGAAAATTTTATCTACAAGTGAAGATACAACCTCCCATTCACATGACATGAGGCATAAAGATTTTCCAAATAGGGTTTTAAAAAATATTGATAATTTCTTGACCTCAAAATCATCATTAGCATCCTACGACTGAATGGCATGATGATATGGAGGCTTTAATATATATATATATATTTTTCTTTGATATGTGTCATTATATGATTTTCTTGAAATTTTGATCTTTTCTAAATACAAATTCTAGACGAAAAATATTCCTTATAACGATGTTGTGGATTGAGATAAGACTTTTACTAATGGAAGGTTTTTAATTTTTAGAATAATTTATAAAGTTAGCACTATAATATTAGATAAATATCATGAAAGCATTATTCTCCCATATACATACATATTGTAGTTATATATATATATATTATTGTTTAAGGTATATTTAAAGGTTTAAGTTTATCCCAATCTTAGGTTTTAATGTTGCAAAATAATTGGGAGAGGTTAAATGTATTAAGTCTATGTTGATTTTGAATCTAAACAAAATGTATAGTAAAGGTCCATTTGATCATGTAAATTAATATATTGATTCATCTCTCTCTTTATATATATCGTAATCACAACCAATGTTATGCATATGACGTTGAAAAATTGAATTAAATATGTCAAAGTAAAGTGTCTCACACACACACATATTATGAAAGTTCTAATAAAATTAAAAATAAGAAGAGAGGTGGTAGGACGGGTAAGGATTATTTTAAATTACGAAGGAATACAAGAATTAAAGTACACTTGGAGGTTTGGTCTCAAATTGAAAAACCTTTTTGAAATGCATGATATTTATTTTTGTCACTAGCTAGTCAAGGATGGGGAATGTTTCTTTGATTCTATTCATGGGAGACTCCCTCACCACTATTCAATATCTTCTCAAAAGATATCTCCCGATGAAGAAAAACATGTTCTCCTTTATAGAATCAAAGCCATGGAATCCTTCTCCCAAAAATCATATTTTCATATCCTTCATAATAAAAACAAGGACATTGACTCTCTTGCTAATCTAACTTGCTAGATTGAAGTAGGGAATTATGAAGTTAATGATCGATGGGGTTGAAAGCTATTCCATGAAAACCTTTCATATGCATATAAGGTCTCCCCCTCTTATTTGTTTTGAATAAATAAGGCTCTATGAAAATAAGGTTATGGCACAAAGGGAGTGACTCCCAAGCCACATTGGTTTCATCCCCTTATCACAAATAAATATGGAGTACATTGTTGGCATCAAGATGTTGTCCTGCAAAGCGAGGTGCAGACTGTTGGGATGAATACCATGTGCCTCTTTACTTAACTCATGTGGCGAGGAAAAATCCAAGTATGATCTATTTTTATCCTCCACATGTGCACTCACTTTGATGGATTCTTGACAGAGATAATTTAATTTTTTTGGATGGATTCATTCCTTGAAGAATGGGACAAATCAAGGTCTCATGCTGCCTTCATGGAAGGAAATTCCAGGTTAATTAGACAAGAGATGGTTCAGGAAGAGGCAATTGTGAAAAATAGTTGTAGTGGGAAAATTGCTTCCTTGTCTCCAGGGAAATTCCGTGATTTTCCAAGTCTAGTAGCCTTCTGTTGAGAGGGTCGAAGTATGGTCAACTCACCCTCGCTTTGCTGTCTAGAATAGGAACCTTGGTGTTATTAAACAATTATGAGGATAACCTAATTTTACTTAATGAAAGAAACTGTGAGTTTTAAATTAGGCCTCCTAAAGAATATTATAAAATAAATATAGTGGAAATAATAAAATAAGATTAGATTACATCATGAAATTTTGGAAGGAAAAAAAATGATTTTTTCAACTCGTATTTTCAATTTATCTCCCTACATTTTTACTCAAATTTTGAGCAGGGGCACTCATTGGATGCAAAATTTAATTCCTCATCCAAGGAGCACCCATGTTGCACTCTTTCAATGGGCTCTGTTACATGAAAATTTAGAAATACATGAAAAAAGATGATTGCAATCACATTTTTCATGTATTCCTCATTTTTTGTGTAGTAGGGTCCATCAAAAGTATGCAACATGAGTACTCCTTCGACGAGGAATTAAATTTCACATCCAAAAAATACTCTTACTCGAAATTTGAGTAAAACTGTAAGGAGATGAGTTGAAAATATGAGTTGAAAAAATAATGTTTTTATTTTTTATTTTTATTTTTATTTTTATTTTTAATTATTTTTAATTTTTTACTATAAAAATGTTGAATCATCCCCCATGGTTCACATCATCATCTTGAATCCTATTGGTTCCTATAAAGTTGTTTTTTTTTTGTACATTTTTGTTTTGAGGTCCATTTTTTACCTCAATTTCTATAATGCATGTGCACTGAGAGGATCTCATTTTGCATAGGTTGACAATGTAAAAGCTTTCATTGCAGGTGTATTTTTTCATATCTTCATGTCGCATTTTAGTGTCTTTAACAATTTCCTTCTAGTTTCCAAATTTGGCCTTTTACAAGAGATCTCTCAGCTTGCTAAGTTATTTTCCCATGTGCTCCTGAATGCTCTCCAAAAATTTCTATTCTTTTGTGTCTTTCTCTTGGTAGAATATTGGTTTTTTTGTTTTTTTATTTATTTATTTTTTATTTTGTTTTGCTGGGCCCCTCCCTCTATCAGTCTTAGAGGGTTCATTACTCTGAGCCATGCTCAATTAGCCTCTTCAACACGTGAATTTTATGTCATCCATACTTCTTTTTGAATTATTCATGTGCTTAGCTCAATGTGGGTGTTATCTGGTCAATCAAAGCCTCAATCCATCATGGAGAATTTGGGCTCTCCCTCCTTAGGCTCTAGGTCTCCTAGTCATTACCATCTTTGTCCTCATTCTACCATAGGCAGTAATGAGGGGAATAATGAGCTCACGAAACAACTGCATCAACAAACAACTAATATTTTGGTCCTCACTGAATAATAACAAAAGCTCTAGTCCAAATTGAACTAGCTTGAAGAGGAAATTGACTGGATTCGATGTCGATTTTCAGACATGCAATTACAGAGAAATGCTAATGAAAATCAAAGCACAACAAACAATGCCTTAGGAGGACCCCTGAATAAAATGTATATTGATCCCCACAGTTGATCTATGTTTAAATTTTGCAAATATATTGCGTTTTTTGGCCAATTTTGTAGAGCCTATAGCTGTAGTAATTTTTGCATAATGTACGAACAATAAAATAGGGCATAAGTAATTTTTGAAGCTCCCTATACAAGAGATTTATGTCTATGTACTAAATGTAAACACTCCATGGGTTTTTTGTTATGTTCCATGTGAAAACAATGAATACTTAACTATCCTTATATAAAAAAATTAAAATATGAATATTTACACATGTAAAAATGTGAAATTTATATAAATATAAATAATATTATTCAAAAAACCAATATAGATCCATCTTAACTATGGATTTACCGACCTTTGCGAGGAATCAAATCTCAAAATCAGTGAGGAATCAAATCTCTCGAGAATAAATTGATTCAATTCAATTTGTTAGATTGTAGTCTTGTTTTTAATAATAGATTTACTTTTTTCTTTCCAAAAATAAATGATAATATGAATATCACATTTAAAAATAAATAATAACGATTCATATTAGTGACCCAAAACATAAAATTAATGAACATATACAAACTCAATAAATTTAATTAATAAACGTATAATAAAAAATTAATATATTTATAAATACAGAAATGTGAAATGTGTATCTATCCATTTGACCATGTAAATTAAAATAATGATTCATATTTTTAATCATTATATTTGAGAATTCCATAATTAAATTTAATTAATAAACATATAAAAATTCTCTCTTTCTCTCTCTCTCTGTCTTTATATATATATATATATATAGATATCATCGTGAGGAATCAAATACCTTGAGGTGAAAACTAATTCTCAAGATTTTCACTCAAAAGGTCTCTCTCTCTCTCTCTCTATATATATATATATATATATATATATATATATATATATATATATATATCATTGCAAGGAATCAAATACCTTGAGGTGAAAACTAATTCTCAATATTTGCACTCAAAAGGATGTTTGGATATTGAGATATTTGATTCCTCTCGGCACTTTTTAGATCCAAAATTAGTGTAAAATATGGCGAAAGACCCAGGAATACAAGAAAAAGAGAGGTAACCCTAAGTTTTTTTTTATAATAGAAAATAGAAAGCTATGTTTAGTTACCTCTTCAAGGGGCCAACCTCCAAGATAAATGATCAGATACAATAACAATTCATTACATAACCTTCCACTCTATATATACCTATCCATAGAGAACACTATCTATTTATGGGCCACATATAATGATGTCCATCCAAATGATCTAGTCCTTATTAATAAAAACGATCCTCTTCACAATGAATGGCTATTAACTAACTATTTAATGGGTCTTATTTTGGGAAGATGACCTCATATATTAATAAAGTATCTAAGTGGGTTAGATTAGGACCTAACACATTATCATCATAAGTCATGTAGTTGTGCATATTTCTTTTTACACTTGGGTTAGATATGTAAGATGGGCACTAGTCTATATTTCTCTCTCATGTTCAATTTTATTTGTAATTTATCTATCTTTGACTTAAGGTGCGAGGGTTTCTTGGAAAATTCTTGAAATCTGGGGGTAGGGTTTTATACCTAAAGATACATTAGAGTTAATTTTTGTGATAAACACTAACATGTACTTCTCGAGAAGGAAGAGAAGCGGAGACACGTTGCACAATACCAAGGAGGACATACTAGCATCGATTCTATCTTGTTGGAATATCTTTGGTAAGTCAGAGTTATTATGGATTTTACTTAACTAGAGTTTTGGAGAGCTTGGAGGGTTGTACCAATGTATGATATGTTGGAAGCATGTACTTAAAATTATCATATGTTTGTGTATTTCAAGGGAAATCATCCTCTCTCTCAGCCCAAGGGTGAGAGTGAGGGTCAATTCAACAATATTCATAGACATGTAGGTATTACAACAATATTTCTCATCATCATGTCACTCGCAGGGAATTGAACCTAGGTGGGGAAGATAACAACCATTCTGCTCAACCACCCAGGATAACCCCAAATGACACACACACACCCATGCACATGAAATTTCATTATTGCAGATTTCATTGTTAGTTATCATTATCTCCTTGGTTTGGTAATTTCAAACACTTATGTGTCCTACATATTTGATAAGTGACGACTGAAAATGTTTAAGGATTTTAACATCTATATTGAAGACAATATTACATATTTATGTCTATAAATATTCATTAATTGCAATGATTTTAGAATCTATAGTTTATGCATGAAAATTTTCCCTAAGCACTGGAACTTATAGGCATATATTTGGTAATTTTTCTTTTCTATTTCTTAGTGTATTGGGGTTTATGTGAAGTGAAGTATTTTCTGCCATTTTTTTTTTGTAATTTGAATTTTAATTAAGCCTTAATAATAGAAAAGCAAATGGATTAGATTTGTGGAACCTATAAAGAGGTTAAATTCTATTTTGAAGAGGATACGTCAATTTATGACATATATACAAATTCTTTATAGTAATTTTGTAACAATGATTACACTTATAACATAAATGAATAGTAACAAATATATGGGTGTTCGAAATATTTATCATGGATAAAATTTTAAAACTTGGATTGAGCTCAAGATACAATGTGAGTTGTGGTGTTCTAGGTAGTAAATAATTTGTATTTGTGAGATTAAATATAATTAGTGAAATTTTTATATCTCATGTGCCAATGGTTGGGATTTTCTTGTCTAAATCATTAAATCCAAAAGTAGAAGATGTGGCTTGGTGTTGTAAGAAATTTTAGCTTGTATTTTTTTTTATAGTGGTGTCAGTGAAGGAGGGGGGAGGTAGAGCCAATGGAATTGAGGTTTGAAGAGCATGCAAGAGGAGGGTAAGAATGACGAGTGTTTTAAGAAAGGATAGGGTGTGGTTAGGGGGCTAAAGGAAGTGAGGGTACTTGTCTAACTTATGCTCCATAATGAGAGCAAGGAAAAATGTTAGATATGTGGAGGTGCTGTTAAAAAATGCTAATATATGATGAAAAATGACTAAACAACTAGAGTTAAAGATGACTACATATTTAATGTTTTTGATATGGATTTGGATCTAGAGGTGGTTGAAACTCTTAATATGATTGTTAGATGATGTGAATTGGAGCTCATTTAAGCAACACCAATCTACACATCAAGTTCTAAAGATATCTAGAAAGGTAAAAATGTTGTCTCAAGCATTTTAGAATTAGTGATATGCCTAGGTTGAGAACCAGGTGCAATATCTCCATCGAGTTTGTTGTATATGTCCAAAGTAGTATATTATGACTACCACCAAGCTTCACCATACCTTTTAAGTGGTTACTTGAAAGAAGTGAAGGTTGATCTTAATTCATCTTCGTAAAAGTCTTAAAATATGCAGAGAGACCATGGATCAATGACTCTATCAATTTACCTTTGATGAGGAATATATATAATTTAAAATTAAACATAATCATAAAACAATGAATACAAGGAAGAAATAAGAGCTTATAGTTGTTTTCCTAACTTTATTCATATGGGATAAGATCTATTCATAGCTTTAGAAAGGGTACTATTACCACTTTGTTTAGAAGACTGGGGAAGATCGTAAAATCTACTATGGATGGCACACACAAGACAAAGGCTCATTATCATCTCTGCCTAAATCCCCACTCCTTAGGCCTCAATTTATACCACAAGGTCACGAGAGGCTTCCTGAAATGTAACTTCAACCAACCAATACAAGACCATTTCCTTATAATGGAGTCTAATGGCCAAAGGGAGGAATTTTGTATTTGTTGTCCCGCTGGCTTGATATATAAATATACAACGGAAGATTAGCTCAACCAACACAAGTACACTGAAAATTAATAGAACTTAACAAGTAAATGCTGGAACTTAGTGTACCAAAAATATTCTGACTATAAAAAATGTTTATTCTATAAATGAATACCTAGTTACACAACATTTTGAACAGGAATGCTTGCTGCCCTATTTTAATAGGTTTTTAAATTCACATATAAAACTTCTAACAACAAGTTAAGGCTCAAAATACTTGTTAATTAACAGATATTTCTTCCCATAAACTAAATTATATGGAGTAAACCTTGTGGTGGTTTTCCAATTGGTATTGTAATCCCAAGTGGCTTCCACTAATTTGTCTGCCCAATATTTTCTGTTGTTGCTCACAGCCTTGGTGAGGATGTTCTCCAAGGATCTATTTTTCACTTCTATCCGGAAATTTGGTTGAGGATGATAGGAAGTGGAAGTCTTGTGCTTTATCTTGTGCCACCTCAAAAGGTTTTCAATGAGATGAGATGTAAGTTGAGACCCCTGATCAGTGATTACCTGTCTAGGGTATTCAAAATTGTAGAACAAATTATCTCTCAGAAACTCAACAAACTTCTCTTCTGTTTCTACTTTTACAACTCTTGTTCCAACCCGCTTTGTCAAGTAGCGTGTGCAGACTATGATATACCTTTTCTACCTAGATGGTGGATTAATTGGTCCAATGAATTCCATGCCCCACTTGTCAAATGGCTCTAAAGCCACCTGAGGGTGCAAGGTAATTTCATCCCTCGGTGTGGGTCTCCCCATCCTTTGGCATTGATCACATCTATTGGTGTATCTCTTAACATCTTGGTGGAGGGTAGGCCAAGAGTAATCTTCTTGCAAAGCTTTGAAGGTTGTCCTCTTAGTAGCAAAGTGGCCCAAACAGGGACCATCATGACATGCCGAGAGGATGTAAAAAACCTCCTCTTCTCTCACACACCTTCTGAGAATTTGGTCAGGACCCAACTTGAAAAGCTTTCCACCAATCCAGGTGACAGGGGTGCTTTTCATGATAACATTTCTCTTCTCCCTAGATGAAAGGTTAGGAGGGAACTTTTCAGCAACCAAGTAGTTAGCTATGCTAGAAAATTAAGGAGAGAGTGTTGAGATAGTGAATATGTGTTCATCCCGAAGCTGATCATCCACCTCCCTTCCTCATCTGCAGGTAGAATTACCATAGATAAGAAATCTACAACAACATTCTCCTTTCCTAGTTTATCAAAAATTGTTAAATCAAACTGTTGTAATGACAACAACCATCTAATGATTGTAGCATTAACATCAGGTTTATTCATTAAATATTTGATGGTTGCATGGTTAGTGTTTACAAAGGTCTGATAACTAGTAATATAATTCCTAAATTTATTTAAGGAATGGAAAAAGGCTAGAAGCTCCTTTTTTGTCATAGTATAATTAATTTTAGCTTTAGAGAGATTCTTCCTAATCAAATATATAACATAGGGTAATTTTTATTCTAACTACCCCAAGGCTACCCCCACAACTTTGTATGATGCATATGTGTTGATGTGGAAAGGCAGAGCCCAGTTTGGACCTCGAAGAATGGCGGCAGTAGTTAGCTATTCCTTAATGAGATAGAAAGTTTCCTAATAGAGAAGAGAGAAAAACAAATAGTAATATTTGAACAACAACCCAAATAATGGTGAAGCCACTTTGCTAAAGTCCTTAATGAACCTCCTATAGTAGCCAACCAAACCTAGAATAATTCTAACATCGCTCTGATTTTGAGGAACAAGCACCCTTTTTATGACGGTGATTTTTTTTTGGGTCTACTTGTATTCCTGCTTATGATATTGAGTGGCCTAGGAATATACCTGCTCTTTTTAAGAATTCACACTTTTCCGGTGTTAGGGAGAGATGAATTTCAATGCACTTTATTATCACTTTTCCCAAATTGGAGAGAGCCTCCTGGAAATCATACCCATAAGGTGTGAAATTGTCCATGTACATTTCGACAGAGTCATGGAATAGTTCAAAGAAAATGCTCAAGACTTCTCTCTGGAAAGTAGCAGGGGCATTGCACAACCAAAAGGGAAGGAATATCTAAGAGAAAGTTCCCCAGGAATAGGTGAAAGTAGTCTTGTCCTAGTCCTTAGGGCTAATTTGGATCTGGTTATACCCATTGAACACATCTAGGAAAGAAAAGAAATTCTTCCCTCCAAGGCCATCTAGGACTTGATCTTTGAAGGGCAAGGGAAAATGTTCCTTTTTAGTGGCTTTGTTTAGTTCCTCGTAGTTAACACATATTCACCACTTTCCATTCTTATTTGGGACTAGAAAAAGAGGAGACACCCACTCACTGTCTAATATGGGACAGATGAAACTTGCATCCAACAACTTTTGCAGTTCATCCTTCACTATGTCCTTTAGAGCTGGGTTCATCCTCCTTTGGGGCTAGCACACAGGCTTGCATCCTTCTTTAATATAAATATGATGTGTGCACACCGAGGGATGCACCCCTTTCATGTACTTATAGTCCAAAGCAAATGCATCAAGGTTTTCTTTGAAGAGATGGGATAATTTATCTCTTCTTTGACTGAGAGGGATGAGTTAATATTTATATTTTTTAATGGGCCAAACTCCACAACCTTGGTGGTTTCAGAGGTTGAATCAATTGAGTGAAACTCCATCCAAGGGTGTCTTTTAAATTATTTGACTACGTCATTGAGTGGAATATCATTGGGGGGATAGTTTTGAATGATGTGGTTAATGAGCTCATCCTCATCGGGTTTCCCCCCTCTAAGAAAAATATCTATGGTACAAATGGGGTAGGGTGTGGTACTGTATGCTTCATATTATTATTCTTCACCCTCCAACCAAAAAGGTAGGTCATGGTGAGTGGAATGATGGGAAGGAGGATATAAGACCAGCTGTTTAGACAAGGTCCCATTCTTTATAGTCATTTTTATGGCCCTACAACTGATATAAGCATCGACAATCGCTAACCACGGTCTTCCTAAAATGAGAGCATATCCATTAAACTTGGTTTTTGGCTAGAGGACTAGGAAATATGTATGATACTCCCAAGATCCAATTGAGACCATAACATTCTCAACAATTCCTTTCGACGCTATTGTGGACCTCTTTGCAAGTTGCAGAACAATGGTGGTATTTCTCAATGCTCTTTGGAGGTTGAGTTTAAGCATAGTTTCCTTGGTCATCACATTGATGGCAACCCCAAGATAAATTAGAGTATTGGGGTATATGAATCCATCGATGTGTACATCTACTACAGGAATTCTAGGGTCTAGGTACTTCAAGAAGATCACCCTTCCCAACATTAAGTCGAACAACCATCCCACTACAGTGATGGTGGGAGTGTCTTTCTTCTTTCTCCCAGGTTTCTTAAATAATTTTTCTTTTATGAGCCTACTGTAAATATGAACATCCTTAATGGCCTGGAGAAGGGGTATTTTCACAAAAAAATGTTTCATTTATCCCAGAAGTTCAGTCTCTTCTCGGGTGTGCTGACTATAGTTGATCAGGTGCTCAAGAAAAGGAGGATATTGGATCTGAGTGTTTCTTTCTTCCTTGTCCTCCTCAACCTTTACATGTGGATATGGAGGATGATTTTATGGGAGTAATATTCCCGACCTGAGGTTGATCTTATGTTTCTCCACAACATAAGCTGGATAGGATGTTTCCCCATTGTAAACTTGTTGTTCCTGCTTTTTGTTCGATTTCGCATTGGGTTGGTCAGGCATGTGAGGCAACTTCAGTGGAGCAGAATGGGTGAGATGAGGTTGAGGTTGGGGTGGAGGTAGTAAAGCAAGTGGTTAATTGTGTTGGGGCCTCCACCCTAGTGATGGATTGCTCCGCTGAGGTGGTTGAGGAACATATTTCTGGAATGGTTGGTTCACAGGATGCAGGTGATATGAGGGGTTGTAAGGCCAAGTAGTAGGTGCAGACCATGATGGAGGATTATATGTGTACCAAGAATACATAAGTTCATTCTGGTTTGTATGATATTAGGAGTAAGGTTCACCTTGCATACCCTGCTGATATGACTGAGGCCCTTGAGGCCTCCTATGATTTATGAAACATAGTTTCTCTGGTCCTCCTTCCCCACCTTGATATACAACTTTGAGCCTAGGTAAGGAGGGACACTTATCTTTGGCATGATTCTCTTCACATACTAAGAAAAAATCTATGACATTTAGTGGAAATTAATTCCGAGGATGTTTTCTAGTACATATAGGGTAGAAGATAGCCAAGGCCCTCTTTGATTCCTCTTGATTACTCTTGATCTGCATTGTGTCCATTTGCAAAGCAAAGGTGTGAAACATCTCACTTTTGAAGTCCTCCAATATATTTCCAATCTCATGCTTGATGGAGGTGGAAGAGGAAGGGGTGTTGGTCATGCTTTGGCTAGCTCTGCCTTTCTTCATAGCTGCCCTAGAGTGATTTCAAAAGAAAATTTTGATGTCCTCAGAAGGAAGTTGGTAGATGTCTCCTCTAGAAAACATATTAAGGGTTTCTATCACCTCTTCCTTGATCCCTTGGAGACGTACCAATTTAAGTGATCCGGGATCAAGGGTGCAGCTAGCTATTTTATAGCTCAGCTGGAATCTTTCTTCATAATCCTACAAGGATTCATCAGGTCGCAGAGTCATCATAAATATTTCCTCTTTGGTTTCCTTGGACCTACAATAGTCTCTATGAAGGCTTGCATCTATGCCCAGGTAGTGATGTAGTTCCCAGGAAAACCCATGAGCTAGTGTAAGGTTGCATCCTTGAGGGTGGATGGGAATAGTTTTAGATTTTGGTCATCTGAGGCATAGTCACAAGTCCCACCGAATACAACGAACTCAAACATGAAGGTGTCAGGATCCTTAGAATTAAGTCCATAGAAATGTGGAAGGGCTGAGGGGTTGATGTTCTTCATTCTAGTTTCCCTAGCTGTTTCCCTAATGGGAAAGACTCCTTGGGTCCCAGTCTCAATAATGACTTGAATTGGTGAAGCAGGTTCCTTAGGTGAAGCAAGTTCTTATTCTTATCCAATAGGTTCTTCATATCTTTCAAGTGGCTCACCTATGGTGTGTTCAACTTCACAATCACTGAAGAAGAGTGAAGGGTGACTGTGCAGGGATGTGGGGGTTTTTGGTGAAAATTTTCCTTGGTTATCCCTATTCCTATGACACATGAAATTCAAAATATTTTTGTATTTTTAAATATTTTGGAACTAAATACAAAATAAGAGCAGAAAATAATGCTAAAAGAGAATCAAAGCATCTAATTAGACACCTCCGCGACAACAATGAAAAAAAGGGGTGAGCCCTGGTATTGCACCAAGAGTGATGAAACTCCCAGAGTCTACTCTAATTTAATTTATCGACTCGGAGTTTGTACAAAATTGGAGGTGACAATGCTATATACACAATAGATGCATTCTACTCATACCATCTTCTTCTCAGTTCTACGATGGGGTGTTAAAACTAGGGTTACTACTAGGATATGAAGTTTGTCACACTTCTGAATGAAAACTAAGACTGAAAATAACTCATGACCATTACTCTATCAGAAAGACAAGAAACTATTCTAGATCATAAAGACTCATCTTATCTATTTGCAAGAAAGGAAATCCACACTTAAACTAATTCAGGAAATGAAGTTAAACTAAGTGGCATTCAAGATTTAAATTGTTGAACTCAACTTGCAGAAAGGGAAACAAATCTAGACGCACATGCTGAACCAAATGACTGATTTAAATCTATCTACCTCATGCTTGTCTGCTATGCTTAACAATGCATCTATCAATGAACTAACTATGCTTGTAAATAAATTTGTTTTTCAACAAAAGAAGGAGGCACTAAGGTTACCTAAGAGGGTCTTGGGCTCATGCTTTGAGAGTTGAAGGTGTGTTGGAGGTTTTTCCAGGTGTAGATGAGGTGAAAGAGAGGTTTTGGGCCGAAGAAGTGACTGATTGGTGCTGCTACAGGATCAACTACATGATTTCCTATAGTGCTACAGGATGTCCTAGAACGCTACAGGAAACGGGCCGAGAGTAGTTTGAGGCTAGAAATGGTGAGGAAAGGGGGAGCACAAGTGAAATGAAGGTGGATCTAGGTGGATGGAAGGAAACCAATCATTTGGCCAAGATTAGAACTTCTCTCAAAGCCTGTCTTTCACCTTCAAGGTGGCTCTTGGTTTTGTGGTGGAGATGTCAAAAAACATGGCTGAAGGTTATCTAGTTGTAGGTTGGTTGATGAGGGGTGGAAACTGAAGCTAATGGTGCTGGCAGAGTCTTCCTCTGTTGCTTTACTCAAACCTCCAAGAAAACCATCTATTCATGTAGTTACCATTGAAAAATCTATTATGAAAATGGTGGAAAAGATGAGTTGAATTTAAGAAAACCTACCTATGCACTTAAAACAAAAACTAACTCTGCATCTACAACATGTTCATGATAAACAAAGAAAATTATCTAAATTTTCCAAGAAATCATAAACTGAAAGAAAATTTGGGTCTGTGGTGAATATCTACCCTCCTCAAACCCTAATGGAAGAGGTGAGAAAGGGAGGCTTTAACACACATTTTTATATTTTTCTATGCTACTGAAACATCAAAGGTAAAGACGAATGACAACAACATGAAATGGAAGCAACACAACTACAACAATATGAAATGTAATAAAACTAAATACAACACTTGAAATTGAAGAAAACTAAATACAGTGAGATGAAATGTAAGTAAAATAACTAGAACATCATAAAAGGTAAAAAAAAATACATAGGAGAGGCTGAGGCCAATGGATTGGGCCCTAACCGACAAGATCTGCTCCCTAAAACTAACTCAGTGAAGAATAAACTAAATACTCATTTTATTTCATAACCAATTCTGCTACATAGCATATGAAAGTCACAAATGTTTATTACAAGAGCTAAGTGTGTTTTATATATATTCAAAAATCAAATCCTAATGAGCTCTTGCTCTACCCTATTTATCATAAATAGTAGCTATCAATATCTCCCTAAAAAGTAGGTGATTTGTCTCCTTGGAACTCAAGAGAAGTGGAGCTTGGACCCAATAGATCTTCCACTTACTTGGATGCCTTTGATTTCGATCTATTGGAGGAGAATATCAAGGATCCATTGCTTGGATTTAGGAGTTAAGGAGGTGGTCAACCCCCTATAATCACTCCTAGAAGTATACTCTGAGCCCTGATTGTGCAATCTTAAGAAAAAATGGCATATTATCTTTATTTCCCTGCATTTACCACATTAGGAATTCAAAGTATGACAACACTCAATACACCATCTATACTAAGCGACTTATGACAATAATGTAATTAAATTTGAGAAAGAGAGACTAATAAGGCTAAAATGTGACAATCAAACCCTTAAAATGTACCTAATGATGGTGCTCATCAAAGCCTCTGGTTCATATCTCCCACTTATGATTAAATATACTCTTGCATCACGTTGTATCATAACTAGAAGGCCAACACATGGTTCGAGGACCCTCTTACAACTTGAAAACAATGGGAAGTTAGATCAACTCTTAGGAATTTATTATATACATGCATTCCTGCAAATTTTCACTACGTCATCTTCTGTCTTATATGTGGATACATTACCAAAATTTTCTTATTTTGATGCGAGCTCTCCATTATTTCAAGTATGGCTCTTTTATGTCTTTAATGCATCTAAGTCATACTCCCTTTTATTTAAAGACCCACTTCCACATGACTTGCACCGTTTTATGCATTTGTCCCATTATATCCCTTTTTCTACATGTACATATATCAATTAGAAAGTCACAGGTCGATGTTGTGGTGTTAAGAAGAAGAATTCAACTAGATCGTCATCCTGACCAGTGTGTGAGTTGTTCCTTAGAGGGGGTCGTTAAGTTGCATCTTAATTTAGGTAGATTTTCCTGGCCACACCTCCAAGTCCCTAAAATGTGATCATGTGACCTAGATAAAAGTGGCAGATGCAAGGTCACACAATCACCAAAGAGAACAGGTCGAGCTAGCCATTGACTTCTTTTGAAAAGTGATTTTGTGACTTTTCGGCCCCTGGGATGTCACATTTTATATCTCTCATCAAAGGTTCAACATTACGACTTTGAAACTTGTGACGCATGACCTATCTAACACAACCAAGGGAAAAAAAACAAGCATCAATGGGGTCTTTATCGTCCTGTTCAAAATTCCTCCATTATTTCCTAAAAGATCCTTCGGTTATTCTATGTAGATTTATCCCAGCACTGTGAGTGAGGTTTATGATTGAAACACAAATTTTATCGGAAAAATAGTCCATCGCTACTACTCTTTACATCTTTTTCATATATAAAAACAAATCATCGTATGAACATAAATCCCATGTTCTCTCAGGCTGATCTTCACTTACCATCTTGTTCCCTTTAGTCTAATTTCTATGGAAACATTTGACATAAAATAAATAAAACATCAATGTTCTATCACATCTTTTGCATTGTACTCTCCCTGTTCTTTCAAGGTGCATTCAAGTGGCACCACGAGCACATTCATTTCTTTCCACCTCCCATGGAACCTTCCAATACTTTCAAATGACTATTGTCATATATATGGTGTTCTAGGTCGCATGGTAGTTCACACAATAGTAGGAGTGTGGGGGATCACATGAGTCAATGTATTATGCACCACATATTTGCAACTTAGCGACTTGAAAAGGTCGTATCATCACAATTTCATCCAGGTCACATTTTCTGGTCATTTTTGAGGAAAAGGAATGCGACCTGACGACTTGAGTTAGTGGTCAAGGATCCTTGTGTCAAATGAATTGGTTGCATTAGTGTAAACTTCCATCATGTTTCCAACGCTATGAAAAGAGTGATATTTTCATTGAAGTTCTTCCTTTTAAAATTATAATGCGGAAACAAAGGCTTTATGTCTCAACTTTTTGCATCCATGAAAATTGAATACACATATACCATACCAATTAGATGGAGTGAATGTGTCTCAAATCAATGGAATTCCACATACTTATTATACGACCACAATTCATTGGTTTGCCACATCTCTTTTGTAATATGAACATACACATTCAAAAATGTCTTTGTGTGGCACTTTATTTTACAAGATAAAATGGTGTATATATAGCGCCACTCTTTGAGAAAGGAATTCATGGATTTGTTATTTCTATTAGATAGGCCTTACATGATTCACCATTATGTATCTAAGGGATCCTTGTTTAAATCTTGATGTGACCTCATATCATTCTGAATTTAAACCCTTCATGGTGCCATTTGTGCCTTGTGCATAATTTGGGTGTGGGCTGGTCATTATGATGGTACGATATGCTCTTTAATAGGGTTTTGGATAAAGGTAGTGTCTGCAACATGAGACTTCCATAAAAAATAAACGGTCATGTCAACATAGTGTGACTACAAAAGGGTAGCACTCCTTCGTACTTGTTTGGAGATATTCTTAAACAAATTTTATTTATGCTCATAGCTTCCCTTTGGACCATGATTTGGTACAAAATAGAAGGTGTTTCCTTTCTTTCCCTACATAGAAAAATAATACATGTGTTAATTGAATGATATATATAAAAATAATGCTTTACAAATCAACATAAACCAAAGCCTAGGGTGCATGAATGCATTCATAAGTGCTCAATGCTCTTTCAAAATTGTCATGCTCTAGCTTTTAGTCCTTTTATACAAGTTTTTTTAGTTCTAAAAACATGCATTAACCTAATGGCCAAGGTGGTGTTAACATGTCAAGGGGTTCTTGTAATTATTAAAAGCTAGTGCAATGTGATGCTAATGAGAGTGCACACATGGGGGCATATGGGTGAGGTTAAAACATAAATGTGACTCTCACTCTGCCCACCTAAGGTTTCAAGGATGCCTCAGGATGATAATGGCTTGGTAAAACCTAATGTAATGGGGTGACACAATGGTTAGTAATACAAAGTGCTTGTGCCTCGTTACAATGAGCATGGTAGAGGGATAAATATGTGCAGGTGGATAGGGCTTCTAATGCATCACTAAAACAAAAAATTACCTAAACTCTTGATCTGAATTTGAATGTTATTTTTACTGTACTAATTTCATATTCAAAATTATAAACAATTTGTTGATGTTTTGCTTCATATGCATAGGTTTCTTGAGGTGTTTGTGAGTGTTAAACAAGTAAATGTATTGATTTTTATGCTAAATTCATGAGCATAAAAACATTGAAACATAATGTTGAAAAAAAACAATAAAATGTACAACAAACCATCCAAATGATCCATTAACACAATTTTTTGATGAACGAGTTCACCCCTTCTGGGCTACATCTCCTTGGTCCAACTTTCATGGCTTGGGTCTCTGTATTAGCTAAAAATGGAAAAAGTGTTGTTTACAATCCTCTACTGCTCCTGAAACTTGTTCCAACATGCTCCGAACATCCAAATATGCTAGGATAGACCCTTTCTGAGCTAAAAATGGTCGAAATTTTCTCCAGTTATGCTTTATTCAATTATTCCCTAGGAATCTCCTCCAAAACTAGAGAGATCTCTAGTTAACACAACTAATTTTGGAGTCCCGCCACAAATGGAGGACTCTGCCAACTCCTCCTCTGTATTAAACAAGATTAATTAGGAGATAAGGTAGTTTTAAATGCACTAAACATGTTTTACATAAGTCTGGATTAAAATAAGGATTAGCAGGATAACAATGATTATGGGTTAATTAAAACCCATATTACAATTAACCTTGCCATTTGCATAAGTCTCCACTCATGGTTTTAGCCGACGGTTCCGTGGTGAGGGGGCTGGCCCCTTCTTTACCCCTGTTGGTTCAAATATATTAATATAAATATATTCTGCGGCCTATACATATTAATTACTTTGGCATGGTCTATTGGTTTCGTGTTGTGTTGGTGCGGGGGAGGTCGTGGGGTCGACCTCAACCTTTACCCTTCCGCTTGTGACAATAATTTTGCACCAATATATATATATATATATATACTGACCTTTGAAATATTTTGATAATTCAGACGTTGACCATAGTTAATAGTTCAGCCTTTGGGAGGGGCACGTGGTGGCCTTCGGGCCAGCCACATGTCCTCTTCCCATTGGTTCTCTCCCAAACCAATGAAATTGAAACAAGTCACCCACCTAGCAGCCATCCATAGATTGACACTTGGCATAGTGTCATTGGGAGAAATGGAGGAATATTCCCAGAATATCCTTTTTTGCTGACTAGGCTCCATGTCACCAATCTATCCTTTCTGCAAATTTTTTTAGTTGTTTAGGGAAATAAATAGTAGCCTATAACTTTCACATACTGAGTCAATTTTTGATGAAACAAATTGTGCCGGAATCCTAGAAATGAGCTCTTCGCTATCGTTCAGGTTCCGATTGATTCTAAGCATTTGATTTTTTGAGCTTAACATTGAGCACCTGATGATTACTCCCCACTAGAATCCTTTTAGATCCCAAAATATACTATCAATTGTTCAGTAGGTGAGGGTACATCTCCCTCACCTTCTTAATCTACATCCATTTTTCCTTAGAAGGATTTTGTCCCTTGAGTCCCACTTGAAGGTATTCGACATTCCCTCTCCTTGAAGTTCTGGTTCTTTTGTCGAGTATGAGATCTTGCTAAAGTTTATCAAGATATTATGGCGAAAAATAATCTATTAATGGCAGTGGAAAATTATCTCCTTGATCATCAATCAACAGAGGCTCAAACCCTCTCGAATTATCAACATTAACAACATATTATATTTTCATATGAGGAGGCAAATCGAGCTTAAATGCATTGTTACCAATTTTTCCAAAGTTTCAAAAGGACCATAATGGATTGGCTTAAGCTTTTTACCTTCCCCTTGAAGTCTCTCTTTGCTAATATATAACAAAACTTCGTCACCAAATTGAAATTATGATCAACACGGTGTTTACCATGCCTTGCCTTGTAGCTTCTTTGACTCTTTTCAAGCTGTTCTTGCACTATGTGATGTGCCAATTGAATTTTCTCAATGAAATTATTTTCTTTATCTATGTCACTATGACCATCAATAGCACCAAAGTTTCCCAAAGATGAATTCCAATGGAGATCTTGTAAAGTACCCAAGACATGCCTCAAATGGTGATGTGTTTGTGGAAGAATTCTTCACCCTGTTGTATGCATGCTGAATGTAATGCAACTGTTCATCCCACAACTTGGGATGTTTTCTGCAATATTCTCTAAGAAGATGAATGACTATCCTGTTTACCACCTCGGTCTTACCATCTTTTTGCGAATGAAATGTTTTACTCTTATTCAACTTAGTGTCCATCATGCCCCATAATTTTGACCAAAAATTCCCATCAAATCGAGAATCTCGATCACTTGAAATAGAAGTAGGAAGACCGAAATGAACCCAAACATTTTGAAAGAAAAGATAAGTTGTTTATTCAACTGTAATTTTATTTTTACATGGCATCAAAATATACATTTTTCTGAACCTATCTACAACTACATACAAGTACTCATGACCTTTCCTTGATATTGGAAGACCTCCTACAAAATCCATTGAGATACTCTCCCATGGACGTGAAGGTACCAGAAGTGGAGTGTAGAATCCTAGTTTCCTATTTCTAGGCTTTGTTATTGCACATAAAGAACATCCTTTAATGAAATGAGATACACTATCAAACATGTGTGGCCAGTAACAATAGTTTTGGAGATTCGCTATTGTCTTGCCTACACTGAAATATCCAGCAATAAATGAAGTGTGCACCTCCCTTATGCTACTGTTTATTTCTCCTAGTGGAATACATAGCTTGCCCAAGTGATACAGTTATGTACATGGTAATATAACTCTTCAATTTGGTTTCCTTGACTCAAGCTTACATACACATCTTAAAAGTCATTATCATGTGCATATTGTTTAATGTAACTTTCATGCATAACATAATTGTGCTTGAGTATACTAGATTAATCTACAATAGGAATAGAAAGAATATTAGCTACCTTATTGTAGATTCCCTTTTTATACCTAATAACTAAATGAAATTTTTGTAGAAATGCCATCCATCTGCAATGTCTTGATTTCTGCAACTTTGATTGTGGTTGTAAGTACCACATTGGTTGATGGTCGGTATGGATAATGGTCTCCTTCCCCATCAAATAATGTTTAAATTTATTTACACTTTCTATCAATGAATATAACTCTTTGTCATATGTGGGATAATTAGTTACATCTCCATTAAAAATTTCAGAATGAAACGAAATGGGCTTACCATGTTGCATGAGAACTGCTCCCATGGCGTAATCACTAGCATCTATTTTAATCTCAAATGGTCTCCTAAGATCCGGAAGAGCCAATACCGGTGTTGAAATGATATTTTGTTTTAAAGCATCAAATATTTTTTTCTTCATATCTACCTAATGGAATAATTTCTTGACACTTGTCAATGCATGTAACAGAGTAGCAATGGAAGAAAAATTAGCAATGAATTTCCTCTAATATTGTGCTGCCCCAAGAAAGCTTCTTACCTTCGTAACTGTATTGGGCTTGGGCCAATTCACAATGACCTTAACCTTAGAGGAATTTATCTTTATCTCACCTCCAAAAATGTGTCCCAAATACACTAAATAAGTCTTGCCAAATTGACACTTCAACATATTTAAAAATGACGGTTCTTTTTTCAAGACATCAAGTAATTTGTTCACATGCATGACATGTTCATCTCTTTATTTGATGAATATCAAAATATCATCTAAGTAAACAATGAATAAATAATCTAGAAATGGTCTCAATACATCATTACTAACTCTCATGAAAGTAGCTAGAGCACTAGTAAGACTGAATAGCATAACAAGCCACACAAAAAATTATTTTCTAGTTTTAAATGAGGTTTTCCAAATGTCCTCTTCAGCTATTATAAATTGATGATAACAACTTCGTAAGTATAACTTAGTGAAATAATTTTCATAACTTAACTGATCAAGAAAATCATCAATTCTTGGGAGTGGATAGTGATTCTTTACCGTGATTTTATTCAGTGCATGGAAATCCACGCACATGCACCAAGTCTCGTCCTTCTTTGGTATTGTTGTGTAAATCAACAACCCCCATTATTTTAAGCCACAGTTACTTTAGAAAATAATGGGGACCCTTTTAATTTTAGAGATTAAGAAAATAAACCCTTAGAGTATTTCTATTGATAGGAATAGGGGTCAAAAGGGGATGAAAACTTAAAAATTGGCTTTCCAAATGCTTAAGGGAAGATAAATCACATTTCTCAAATCGAAAAATCATTTACAAAATGTGTATACTTCGAAAATAATAATTTTAAATATCTTTGTGATCCAATGAATATAACTGAAACACTTTTATATGAGGAAAAATACATATTTATAAGTAAATCTGATAAAGAATACCTTGGGATTGACTTTTTCCATGTCAGCCTATCACATTTCGCAAATCGTAGTTTCTCCCAACAAGTCTTATTTTTTCCTGCTCATACTCGCCGATGCAATAAATCATATCACATCACATCATTGCACAAGCTCAACCGTTCTATTTTGTTATCACTCATAATTTTTGATGCGATAAAGCGATCAAATCGCACATTGCATATCACACACTCATCAAATATACAAATATTGCATATTGTTAACTTCGCCGATATTGCAATTGCGATGTCACGATTGGAAGAAAATATAAGATTGTAAGTATTTAATGAAGATATTACATATGAGTAGGGATGTAATGCTATATATCTAGTTTTAATTTAGAAATTATTGTAATGGCACGATAATTTGTATCAGTTATCAATGTCATAAATTAATGGTTTTCTCCCCCATACCGCCATAATCAGTTTCCTGCAATGAGCATTCAATTCATATCCCTTCAACATGCGAAGTCTCATCCATTTGTAATGCTTCTATTTACTATGGTATTTTTGCGTATTTTAAAACTAAAAGGTTCCTTCTTCCCACTTACTCTTTCTTATTTATTTACAGGCAAGTTTGAGTAAGCAAAGTTCTCCGGAAATGTATAAGGCTTTGAAGAAACAAAAGAAGCATATGGCTCCTGTTAATCCTGTGCCTACTACCTCAGAGAGAATAGAGATGTTCATTAGGGGAATTTTGAGGTCTCAAATGGGCCTCCTAAGGAAATTATAAAATAATAGTGGAAATAATAAATTAAGATTTGATTACATTATGAAATTTTAGAAAAATAAACTACTTTTTCAACTCGTATTTTCAACTTATCTCCCAAAGTTTTTACTCAATTCTTGAGTTGGATTACTCGTTGGATGAAAAACATAATTTCTCATCCAATGAGTACCATGTTGCATACTTTTTATGGACCCTTTTATACGAAAAATGAGAAATACATGAAAAACGTGATTTCAATCATGTTTTTTCATGTATTTCTCATTTTTCACATAGTAGGGTCCATCGAAAGTATGAAACATGGGCACTCCTTAGATGAGGAATTAAAATTTTCATCCAACGAGTACTCTCGCTCGAAATTTGAGTAAAAAATATGGGAGATAAGTTGAAAATACGAGTTGAAAAAGTAGTTTTATTATTTTTTAATATTTTTACCCTTTTACTTAAAAAATGGTGAATCATCCCCCATGGTTGACATCATCATCTTAAATCCTATTGGTTCTTATAAAGTTTATTTTGGTTGTACATTTTTCTTAGGAGGCCCATTTTAGACCTCAAAATTCCCCTAATGAACTTATTTACAAATACGACTTGCGGATCTGAAAGTGGATCCTCTCTGTGGGAATCTAAGTATAAGCTATTTGTAGATGAGGAACCTCACAAAATCCAAAGAAAAGAAACAAATTATGCCCAAAATTCTTCTGAAGCTACAATTGGAGACATAGCCAGTTCGTTTCTTCACCGAGTTTCAACAAGGTCAAAGATACTACCATATATTGATATGGTAAGGTGGATAATCAACAATCTTAACTTTGGGGACATGACTTTCCTTACCAATAGAGGAACAATGATTGGTTCCTTTAAAGTGGAAGACCTGAAGCAAATGTACCATCTTCCAGACCCTGATAAGATTTATGATAAGGAATTCCTTGCAAAGGTCGCTAAGTAAAATGAACTCAAATCGGTGCCAATAAAGTAGTGGAGGAGCAATCCTAAAAAACACAAGAATGATGAAAAGGGTATGTATTTTATTGATTATCTTGCAAGTCCCTATTACTATATCTAAGCTATGATGTCTATACTTTTTGGTCAGTCAAACAGGACTAGATTTTCGGTAGAATGGATTCCCCTTATGGAAGCAACAACAAATGCTTATGTTATGGACCGGGGAAATATTCTATCAAATAATATTGCCACCCAAATTTTAGAATATAGAAATAACCACTCTATCTCTTCTAAAATCTTTCCTCCATTTTATATCAGTGGTTATATTATGGATGTTGTATGTTTTACATCAGATTTTACATCCATGGGCTGGAAATGGACTACCCAAGATCCCATTCCCATTCATGTATTTCATAGTATTTTGTGGGAGTAAAAATACGAAAGTCATTTTTACAAAATCTGTCATGGAGTTATATACCCATTTTTGAAGTTATTTTCAATGAAAAATACCCCACACTTTCGAAAGAGGCCAAGCCGAATTTTCTTCTACAGGAAAGTGATTTGGTGAGGATTCATTCACCTATGTACGAGTATTTGGGAGCCTAGCTCATCCACATGTATTACCCCTGTATGCCCCTGATAAACTTCTCGCAAGAGAAACCGTATATAAAAATGTGGGAAATGGTCTGACTAGATTTTTGAAAGAAGCCAAGAAGGCATTATGGCCTTCCTTTCCAATTAAATGCGGTGTGTATGGACTAGAAAATTACAATCATGCTATAGTGGAAATTTTCCAAATAAAGTGTTTGAAATTATTTACAATTCTAATTAGGAAATATGATCCCCTTAAAGTGGTCAATAACTTCACTAATCAAGTGAAAATCAGACCCTTTGTGCACGAAGATGATGATTTTGACGACTTATTTGAGTCTATTAAAAACTATGCTACAGTTAAGAAGTTGGAAAATTTATGCCTTCACCCACCACAACTACTAAAGTTTCAGCAATATAGAAATAAGGGACTGGAAACAATTCCACACAATATTTTGGATGTCTCCCAAACCGTGAATCAAAAAGAAAGTTAATAAGCTACTAAGGGTACTGAAGACATTAATACACTAGATCAAGAGAAGCCAATTGAAGTTCAAATAATAGATCTGGATTTCCCTAGAAATCTCAAAGATGTTTGGTAATAGTTTGACCTTAAACTCCAAGAAGAACAAAAACCATGATTATTGACCAACAACAGACTGTACAAACTCCTCCTTCTACAAGTCAGGACCTTTTTACTGTTGGGCCCTCTAACAAAGTGGTAAGTATAGAGAGAATGGAATACATCCCATCCTTCCCAACCTTTGAAATTGTTCTAAATATTCAAGAAATCCCTCCCTTGGACATCTTTTATAGTCCTAGGCATAAGGCAGTTGTTAGCAGGTAGAAGAAAAGGAGAAGAACAGAGCATTCCCATACTCTCAATAAAGAAGATATGTTAAAGGAAATTGTTTGGAAATATACTGAGTTAGATCCTTCACAGGATCTAACTCGGTTATCACAGTTTGTAGGAGCTTATGCATATGCAACTATTGACAAGGCATGAAAGATTCATCAACTGATGAAACAAAAATATGAAAAGATCCTTCAACTTGAAACAAAGTTACAAGCAGAAAAGTAGAGTGTTAGTCAACAACTATAGGTACAAATCACACAACTTCAAGAGAGCTCACACCAACTGAAAATTCAACATCAAGGTGAAATTAATTCTAAAGATACTCAAATTCATCAATTACAACTCTCCATTCAGAAAATCAAATATGGTCTAAATATTGATGAGTTTAGGAAAGAAGATTTAGAATTAAACACCCTATTTGCACAACAATAGGTCATATTTTTTCAGAAATTAACAAGAATCCCGTGAATTATATGAGCAAAGAGATTCACTTGTGAATCACATTGCTGATATGAGGGTTATTTTCTATGACATAGATGAGAAGGTATCCAAATTTGTTACTTGACAGGGTTATTTTGATGGCCAAAAGGCCAAACTTCCCAGAATTGAAGAATCAAAGAAAAAGATATTGTTCATAGATTGGGATATACAACTAAAGAATGCAGAAAGGGAAATAACAAGAGCTGAATACATTACCATGAACATTGTGGAAACTGTCAGCCAGAACCTGATCGCAACAATTATCATAGACAGATGTCCTCCTGGTGCATTACCCTTGGTAAAATATTTGATAAGACAATGTCAAGAAGTGTCAAAAGTGAAAGAGGAGCATATTATGAAGATATAAAAGTTATATTGGGAAAGATATTGGAGATATCTAGTGAAGCCTCATAGCCAATGGCTAATGCTTCGTTGTCTTACAGATACTTCCTCATAAATGCTACCTCCATTATCTGATGTTGTTTTTACTGGACACCAATGCATTAGGCCAGGCCAACCTCCCGAGGTTAAGCCTATGCTTAATATTTTTCAACTCAAGGAGAAAATGGAAGAAGGGACAACATGACAACCCTCCAACAAATCACCCCTTTAATTTCTATTTCTGTTTTAATTTTACTTACTTTAAGGAGAATTGTTTGAAACCTCATCAGTTTTTATTGTAATGACTATTTTAAGACTTATTAGTTTTATATTTAAACCCCTTCATGTCTTTTAAGAAGGGGTCCTGAAATTTTGAAAAGAAGACTTTACTGATGTTGCACTCCTGTACTCTTAAATTTTTCTGAATAGAAAAGGTTGGACCGAGAGTTATTTATCAAATGAGCTGAGTAAATATATAGTAATTTTATATTATATGTTTAATTTGAGTTTCAAATGAGAAATATTTCATCGATGTTATGATGTGTTGCTTTATATATTTATTTCAACATAGTTTGACATAAATTCACTTTTGAATGTCTTATGCTGTTACCATTTATATGTATATGAAATACATGCATTTTGTAAAAGTTGCAATATAAGCTTCATTAAATTGATTTAATTAACTTCTTAATTAAATCAATTATCTTAAATTTTTTCCATATCTCTAAATGAATGCATGATATTTATTTCCACTCATTGAAAGATTATTTTGTAGATCGCACAAAGAAAAGGTTTCATCCCGAGATAGATGGAGATAGATCTAGATCTATATATATATATATTGTTTATTGCAAGCTTTCTTATTTTACCATCTATAAAATTCCACTTAGAGATAAAATAATTCATTCACTCCAACTATATTAAATTGGGAAATTGGTCCCACAAATCCAGTTGGAGCAACCATTCCAAACAGAAAAGGGACGGTTTTCAAGTCCCCGACCGAGTGGTTTTCCTCGATGTTGTTGCACTTATTTTTGGGGCCTCAACATTTTTGGTGGTAGAAGGACGACCATCCGACTATGAATGACACCAAATATTAAATTAAAAATTAAATACCATCACCAGAGTCATTCTCCCTCATCATCCACAACTTATCGCCCTATTTAAAAATATCCTACTCATAAATTAGAAGTTGTTCATTCTCCTCCTCAATCTCCTAGTTCTGTTAATAAAAAAATACCTTTAGAATATACTCCATAATCACTTGAAGTACAGAAACAAATAAATTAATTGGAAGAAATTTCAATTTCAGGAAAAAAACCTATACTTTCGGAAGCCTCAGAAGGAAGTGTCACTTCGATTTTTGAAGGTGTTAGCACCCAAAATTGGACCCCAGGCTGAAATGGGAAAAACAGGGTAACAACTAAACCATGCTCAGCCTTGTAGCTAGCCCTACAAGGACAGGAGAGGGCTCTCTTTATGAAAGGATATTCAATAAAACACAATAATGGACTGATATTAGGCTAGGTAAAATGATGGGAAAAGGTTTAATAAAATGAATTGAGTTTTAGGGATGTGTGGGATAAAATGGGACAGTATGAAACTGGGAATTAAATCAGGACACAGGGTATTTCATGGGGCAAGATAGGCAATATATTTAGCAGTCAAGTTGAAATAAGACGGAATGGAAAGATTGGTGAGGAGCTGAAAAAGGCATAAGAAATGGATCCTTTTCAAACAGAAGAAAAAAACACAAAGTATGAATGATTTCCCAAGGCAGAGCATATAAAATGGATTCTACCTTTCTATCTTGAAAGCATTCTAAAAGGGATGTTTATGAATGAATGGTGAAACATAACAATTTACATATGAACACAAAGGAGAAAACAAATGCTAAAACTCATACCACATGGATCCCACAAATCAGAGCTGCATCTCTTATTAATTCCCTGTCAAACTGTACAATGGAGCACAGAGTGTTCTTCCACACTATTCCCTTACTACTGAGTTATAGACTGCTTTACAAATGACTTAAAATTTCATTAAATACACTATATTTGTGGGAACATAGATCCATGAAAAGAGGGAGTTTTGTAACTACTCAGAACTGAAATCTGAATATGGCAAAGAGAACCAACAATTTGCCTCTAAAAATAAGGAACAATAAGAAATTTGACTGTTTGAAAATTTGCTATTATAGATCGATGAAAGAAAATAGGTAATCCGATGAAAAAATTTCCTACTTTGTTACTGCAGTAAAAGCCTCGGTCTCATTGTTGCTCTCGACCTTTTGACTGTCGCTTTCCATATTCTGTTTGAATAAACTGACTTTTATAAAATACTTTGAAATAATTTAAAAAAATAAATTTATGCCCTTTGTGAAGGGAAAAATTAATTTTTGAATGGGAAAACTGGAAGGGAAGGAGGCAGGACCCGCATTGCAATCGAAATCGGAAGGGCTTTGGAAGACAATACATAATGAAACATGGTAATATGTTATGTGATGATGCCATTGCAATCAACGATCAAAACCAAAACTTCCGATGTGATTGGTATGTAAGAATAGGGAAAGATAAGCCGAAGGGATATTTTCACATAAGAAAAGTTTGGCACTTTTACAAAGGGGAAAACGATTTTATATGAAGGAGCGAAGAGCCTTTTGGTAAAATAAAATAAAATATGATTTGATTTTACAAAGGGGGATGGGATTTTTATAATGAACGGGGTGGAATATAAAGTGGTGGGCTAGAGGGTCAATCGGCATCGGGTATCAGAGGGGGAGCAGAGGCGAAGCATATATGGGAACGCCGATGCCGATGAGCGATGGGCTGTGAGCCGTCGGATCATCAGGCAGATCGATGACGGTGGTATAATCGGAGGATATCAGTCAGAGGTGGAGATTTGGAAGCATCAATCAAGTCTGAGCCATCCAATTGGATGGGCAGATCGATGACCAGAATGTAATCATGGGAAGTTTCATTGGGGGTTATATATTGGGAGTCGCTCAACACAATCGCATCGGAGGTTTGGGCGATGGGCCAATCGGAGCGCACTTGTTAACGTTTGTGATGTGATGGAAAGGGGAAGGGACTACGGGTCGGCGAGATTTTATAATATGAAACTTAAACTTTGTTCTAAATTTTAAGGGGTTATGAAAAGGGGAAGTGGTTTATAACGGCGGGGATTATAATATAAAGAACTTTTTAGAATTTTTAAGGCAGGGTGATGACCTTGTGGAGATGGCAGCTCTGAATTGTGACTTATTACATATGCTGATATAAAATTACATAATGAATGATAATAAAGAAAAAATATCATGTTTTCACCTCAAAACATGGTTTTTGAGATGAAAATTACATCAAACTGAATAAAATATAATTCTTTGATCTTCCCAGGTGCTGTGACTTTGAATTTATTGACACTTGAATCATTATTTTGACCATGGTGAGACCCTAGAAACTAATGAGACCCATCCTATGACCTATTGACATGATTTGAGAGTGAAAATGACTCATGACATAAAGACCATAGAGAGGAGAATCAACAAGTTTTGTGTGAGGGAAAACTAATGAAAAATCACTACCATCAATGAATCCATGACCTAGAGGAATGGTGAAATTTATTCGGTATGAGACTCCTAATATGCAAATGAAAAAGAGAAATTTTGATCACTGATGGTAGTATGACTAGACTGACACTAACATTGGCTCCAATGGGGATGGTAGCTCCTTGGAGGTGCCAAGAACACCGTAGACCAAGTAGCCTTATCCATTGGGCATGGAGTCAAAAATGCTGAAAACTGACACAATGCAAACTGACTCTAAATCAAGACTGAAACTGAAAATTGAAATAAAACCAAACCATACACATGACATTCAAGTTTTATAGCCTTCACCTCGGGCCCCAAACTTCAATGACTGTGTACTTGAACTGTGATCCAAAAATAACATGGTATATACAATGATGATGATATATATTTCTAATCCATTGTCTTCAAAAATGGTAGTGCTTCAAAAGCCTACCATTTACTGCTCCTCCAGGGAAATCTTGGCCATCCATCTCTGAAAGCAAGAAGGAATTATGTCCCCTGTATGCTGAAATCCTGTATGGTCCTTTCCACAAGTTGTCAAACTTCCCGTGCTTCCCTTTGTCTTCATTCCTTGCATCCCATTTTAACACCACATCATCCAGCTGAAACTTTTCTGCTTTATTCTTTTGGTCATAGATATTTTTAATCTTCTCCTGCGACTGGACAGCGTTCTGTGACACTTCCTCTCTTGTTTGCTGAAGGTGGATCATCTGATTGATCCTTCGCTGACTGTCATCGTCTTCGTTGCCAACTTCTTGTAATAATCTCATAATTGGGACTGTAAGAGATGTAGGAAAAACAACATCAGTACCATAAACCAATTCAAAAGGCGACATACCTATGTACTTCTTACTGCTAACTCTGTCTGCCCAAAGTGCGTTGATGAGCTTGCGATGCCAATTTATTTTGTTTGCCTCCAGCATTTTCTTAATTATATTTATCAGCGACTTGTTTGATGACTCTGCTAGGCCATTTACTTGTGGATAATACGTTTTTGAATGGCCTAGCGTGATATTGTATTTGTCACAGAAATCGACCATCTTCTTAGATCAGAACGCTACTACGTTATCTGTTACAATTTTGTATGGGCAGCCAAAACGAGATAAAATATTCGATTCAAGGAATTGAATAATTACCGTGTCAGTTGCTTGCCTCTCTGGGACGGCCTCAATCCATTTCGTAAAGTAATCTGTCCCTATCAATATCCATTGGTGCTGTGCTGAGGACGCGGGATGAATTTATCCTATGAAATCGAGTCCCCATTGCTAAAAGGGCGCGTTCACTGAAATTGGTTTCAAAGGAAGTGGAAGAAATTTCTTCTTCCCTTGGAAGATTTGGCATTCATGACAATTCATCACTATTTTGTATAAATCAAAAAACAACATGGGCTAATAATACCCTGCTCTCAATACCTTGTTAGCTGTAGTCTTCCAAAACAAGTGACCGCCACAGTCACCTTTATGAAAATCATGCATTACCTTCTGTGCCTCTTCTTCAAGCAAACAATTGAGCAGAACACCTCCTGGATCTTTCCAATACAGAGCATTGTTTAAAGTACAATATTTTGCAGATTTAAGTTTCAAAGATCTACCTTTACTCTTAGACATTCCTGGAGGAGGCGAAAGGTGCTGAAGAACATAAAAAATATCTGAATACCAAGGGGACTGCAAAAAAATATATAAAATTGGAGCAAGAAAACCTTCATCTTCATCCTCTGACATTGCTGTAATGAGGTTTATATCCAGGGCACGTAGATTTGATTGGGCCATCAATTTCTCCAAGCCTTGGACTTTGATCAATTTCGTGGGCTTGATCTCCAAGTAATACTCCAACATAGCTGCTATCCATTTACCTCTTTGACCTTCTGGATCAATTTGCATCAGTACATCCTTCACTGCTGCGTTAGGGACATATGCTACAGTATGTGAATGCAAAATATAGACCCTAAAATCCTTCAATGCCTTTATAAGAGCCAATGCTTGTTTTTCAATAATGTTATACCTTAAAGCAGCATCTCTAATAGTTCTATTAAAAAAGGAAATTGGCTTTTCAACCTGATCTCTCTTTTGCATTAAAACAACAGCCATAGTATGCTCCGATGCAAATGAAAATATGATAAAATCTTGAGTATAGTTGGGACTAATCAAAACTGGGGCATTGGACAAAGAAAACTTTACCAGATTGAATGACTTGATAGCCTTCTCACTCCATTTAATAGTGCTGTCCTTCTTCAAGATATTTGTAATTTCTCTTAGATGTTCAGCCAAATTGGGTATAAATCGACGCAAAAAGTTCATCTTACCATTGAATGCTTGAATCTCCTTCTTATTTCGTGGAAGGTCTATGTGCTGAATTGCCTCCACTCTAGATGGATCGATGCAGATACCATCTTTAGAGATGATATGCCCCAGCAACTTGCCTTCATCCATGGCAAAGAGACTCTTCTTGGGATTGAGAGAAATCCCAAACTTTCTGCATCGCTGAAAAACAAATCTCAAATGGTGCAAATGCTCATCATCTGATCCTGAAAACACTGTCAAATCATCCAAATAAACAACAATAAAAAAATATTTTTCATTTTCAAAAGCAATGTCCATTGCACGTTGGAAAGTAGCTCCAGCGTTCTTCAGTCCGAATGGCATTTTAGCATACTGGAAGGTTCCCCAGGGTGTTGTGAAGGCAGTTTTGTCTTGGTCTTTCTCATGCACCAAGATCTGGTTGTAGCCGGAGTAGCCATCAAGTAGTGACATCCCAGATGCTCCAACTACTCTATGCAGAATATGGTCCATCTTCAGAAGTGGATAATTATCATTTAAGGATGCCTTATTCAAATTCCAAAAATCTATACACACTCTTATCTCTCCTGTCTTCTTACGTACAGGGACCAAATTTGAAATCCAGTCAAAAAATCTAATAGGAACAATGATACCTACTTTTTACAACCTGTTTACCTCTTTTTCAATGGATGGTAGCAGCTTCGGATTGATTCTTCTCATCTTTTGTCTGAAAGGCTTCTAATCCAGCTTGATAGGAATAGTATACTGGTTTATGTTATTATCATACACTTTCAAATATGAATAATCCCATGCAAACACATCATAAAATTCAGAAATAAACTTAACATAATTCTCCTTTACCTCAGGGGACAATGCCTTTGACAGCTTCACGAACTTGGGCTGGTGAGGTGTTCCAAGATTCACATCTTCAACTCCTTTCTCGGTGGGTACCAAGCTTGGTTTCTTTGCAACATCATCCTAATAAAAAAGCTCCTCTAGAGGTATGAGACCTCTAGGAATTACATTATCCCTTAGCTGCAATATGTCCATCTGGTTTGCTTCCAATTCTTGATCATCAACCTCATACTCACCTTCTATTGGAGTATCTTTGAATTTTCCATCGTTCTGCAAAAATGCATTAATCTCATTGTCATCCCAAAACACTTGCCAATACCTTAAATTTCCCAGAATAGTAGGCCTATGTTTGACATAGATCTCAAACTTATTGTTGGAGTTCATTGGGATCTTCAAGTTGCTTGCTATAGTGGCAAGAGAATCAGCAATAAGATTCTGTATCCTGGGTACTGCTGTAAAAGTGTACTCAGGGAATGTCTTCAAGATATCTAGGACTGCATTTCTGTATGCCCTCAATATCAGATGCTTTTCTTGGTACTCTCCTTTAACTTGTTTAATTATCAACTCGGAGTCTCCATATACAGAAATCCTCTTGGCATTCAAATTCTTCAAAATTTTGAGACCTGCAATCAAAGCTTCATATTCCGCTTCATTGTTAGAGCAGTCAAAAGCCAACTTATAAACACATACTCTAACATTGCTTGGAGCCTTTTCAGGCTGGAAAACAAGGCTTTGAATCCATATTCAAATACCAGCTCCATCCTTACCAACAGCTCCATCAAAATCCATACTCCATAGGCCTTCTTCTTCTTCTTGTAGATACTAAAATTTTGTCTCTTTCTCTTATTTACCTTGGCTAATTTCTGGCTATTCACTATCTTTTTGCTGCTGGAAGGCAGGAGACTTAGAAGTGCTTGCTGCTTTCTCTTTTTCCTGTTTGAGGACTTCTCTAAAATTCTCTGAAATTTCAGGTATTTCATCTACTTGTACCAACTGAACATTCTCATGATTTAAACCACCATCTGAATACAAGACAAAAGACTCTAAATCTGTGTGGATTGCATTAATAGGGTGATTGACTGGCTTCTCTTTGCTGGTAATCATATATTTCATTTTCTTTTCCCTATATAGTTTTCTTAACTAGCCAAATACAGGGATGGTGGCATAAGAGAATTAAAGTTGCACGATTCCCTTAAGTTTTTCACCCTAAGATCTAGATAGGAGCATTCCAAACCGTGGTGGAACATCGGCAACTACTACATCCATCAAGACATTTTTGGCTAGGATTTGATCTAGAGACACTACCAGCTCTTTGATAAGACCAATACAATGGACCCTACTTGATTCAAAGGAATAAAAATTCATGGTATTTCGAGTAATATCAACGCCTAAATTTTCCATGATGGGTTTGGGCATCAAATTATGTGAGGCCTCAGAGTCCAACATAGCATTATGCAAGATAAAATCATGTACTCTAAGACTTAGGTAAAAGGGAGGGACTTCATTTTCTTCAGATTCTTGTATGGCTGGACCAAAATTAAGTTCAGGGTAGTCATATTCTACATTAACTATATCAGAAATGGAGTCTATTTGCAAGAATTTTGACACCTGGTGTTTATAAGTACTATTTTTCACCAACTCAGTCAGGGGCATAGACACTTTCAATTTAGAAATTTCATTTTCTAAATTAAAGGAAGGAGATTTTTCTACCTCTTTAATGGGAGGGTCTTTCTTCTCTGTTTGCTCCTTTTTTGTGCTCTACTGGTTCTTTTCGTTTTCTATGTTAATCACTGAAGGTGTTTTGCTGGAGGAAGGGTCGGCTGGTTCTTTTCCTTTCTTCTGTGCATCATTATTCATTTGAAGTTCTTTTCTCTTTTGAATGGGACTGATTGTAACGTCTCTATTCCTCAAATAATATTGCTTTTGTTGGGTTGATAAAGCATTCATGTACCCTTTGTGGTAGTCATCGGACTCTTCTTCCAACACTGCATCATTAGCCAAAATGAAATTTTTGTCCCTTTGAATGTATGGAGTTGCCATTGTGTATTCTTCGTCTTCTGTGAGGAAAATTGGCGCACCATCAGCTGTGAAGAAATGATTGGCTTCAAATAGAGGGTCATCATCCTCATCTGTCTCTATTTCTTGCACGTAGTTCTGCTGCAATGGTGTTTTAATCTACTGTTGTGGTGGCGTTGCTTGGTCCTGCGCTCTTTTCTCTCTCTGTTTAATTCTAAATTGTGGCTGCTTCCATCTAAAATTCTGATTTCTTATTTGAGGCTCAGGTCTATCTGTAATGGTTAATCGATCAACCATTTTTTCCACTGTTTGAATCAAAGTGTCCATTTTGTTGTCTGAAGGAGAGGCCTCCTCTTTCACTGTGACTCTTTTCTCAGCTCTGGCTCGTGCTCTTTTAGCCATCATATTAGCTTCAACGCTTACCACTATCTTCTGCATGTCTTCAAGTGAAGAGGGATCTCTTTCACACAGCTGATATGCCATATCAGCATCGAAACCATCTGGAAATTTTAGCAATGCTAGTCCCACAAGAGGTTTCAGGTTAGCTGGAATAGCATTATATACAACATTGAATCTTAAACAATACTCTTGCACAGTTTCACCCACATTTCTTTTAATATTCTCATAATGAGACAGAATTTGGAGCGGGTTATTTTTTACCTCCCACTGGTCTAATAAATGTGTGTGTAACTCCTGTAAAGTGCGAATTGAGCCTGTTGGTAAGGCTTTGAACCACTTTCTAACTCCACCTCCGAAGCTCTGAGCAAACAACTTGGTAGTTACATTCTCTACTTCTACCTCATGTAGATAAAAAAAGTCATTCATTTTATCAACGTGCTGCTGGGCTGTGATGCTTTGAGTGGCATCAAAGATGGGATTTTTTCTTTGATAATCAACAGGAATATCTTTGAGAACCTAAGGTAAGACCAGAGGTACATACCGGGCAGCCATGAATCTAGGTGGATTTACAACAGGATTTGTAGGATTTAGGGGAGGTGTTAATGGATGAGATGAAAGCTAAGAATTAATTGGTGGGAATGCTGATAAATTAGGAGGAGGAATTTCTGTACTTGATGATTCTGAAGGCTTAGGAATATTAGTTACAGTGGTAGATGATTGAGGGGAATTCAAAATGTAATCATCAATTTAAGCATTTTCCCTTTGAACTTCAATATCTACAAGGAACTCGAGATCTAAAACTGTATCATCAATGTCAGTTTCAGACTTATTTATAAATAAAGAAAGCTCAAAATTATCGTCAAAGGAAAGATCTTCTACAAAAAACCACTCACTAGGCCAAATATGGGATTTGAAGATAGGTCTGGGACTTAATGATACTTCTTGTCTTCTGACAATTCTTAGGATAAGATTTGGATTTTCAAACACAGGGGGAGGATTTGGATCAGGATTATCCCTTGTGTATCTTCTTGAAGCCAATGTGTGTAAATTCTACTATACAAAAATTCTGTTTCAGCCTAACAGACTTTGAAAATCATTTTCCAGAATCGAGGAATTTACAAGAAATTTTTTTTACTGGGGTGATCTGACTTGAAATTCTGCTACCGGAAATATTAGGACTGTGAATAAGTGGTTGTAGTTATATTCTTTCCAACAGCTTCAGTAATGTTCGCCGTGAAATAATATCCAGACCTTTAAAAAAATATTTATAATTTAATGTGATATTGGGGAACACATTAAATATACTGAGCAAACCTTATCACTCTGGTCGAAATATCAAAAATTTATAACAATGGCGTGATCCTTTAAAACTTCAACCTTTTGAAATTTATACTATAGAACATACATATGGTATCAGCGCGACATATATTTCATTCGACGGGGGCCCACGCATCCACTATTCGGCTTTTTATAAATCAAATAAACATTAAATAATGTGAAATACGCCAGATCATACCTCAATTATCGCTTGTGGACCTCAGCGCGCGATTACTGTTGGATCTAAGGCTCTTCAGGTCGAACAGTTCTCGTGGATATCGCATTTTTTCCACAGCAGAAGTTTAAAAGCTGAGAGTTGCACGAAATGGGCGGTTTTTGGGTGATGACTCGCCCAAAAATTACTGGATCACGTTTTTATGAAGTGGTTTTCCTCGAGGCCAAAAGCGGTGCAAAATGGGCGGTTTTTGGTTTCCAAAACCTGCCGGTGGTAAATCAAACCGCGCTTAAACTGTGGCTTTGGCTATGGTTAAGCACTTAACCCACACGCTAACTCAAAGGGCTGGGTCTCACTTGTATTATTTCTGTCGGTAAAGAATAAAGCTCTTTACTTTAAACACAGAGAATTTTCCAAAGAACTGTTACATTGCTATATAACCAGGGTCTAAATATTAAGATAGAGTTCCCAATACTCTTCTTCACACAGAGCCTAACTATGATTTTCTCTCTATAGGCCTCTGTTCAATATTTCTTCAAAGCAGAATAAACACGTTTAATGCCGAGAATACAAGTTCATAGACAGTCAGATCGAAATACCCCAAGTATTTGCGCCAGATATGTTAGCACCCAAATTGGACCCCAGATTGAAAAGGGAAAAATAGGGTAACAACTAAACCACACTCAACCTTGTAGCTAGCCCTACAAGGATAGGAGAGGGCTCTCTCCGTGAAAGGATATTCAATAAAACACAATAATGGACTGATATTAGGCTAGGTAAAATGATGGGAAAAGGTTTAATGTAATGAATTGAATTTCAGGGATGTGTGGGATAAAATGGGACAGTATGAAATTGGGAATTAAATCAGGACACAGGGTATTTCATGGGGCAATATAGGCAAGATATTTAGCAGTCAAGTTGAAATAAGACGGAATGGAAAGACTGGTGAGGAGCTGAAAAGGGCATAAGAAATGGATCCTTTCAAACAGAAGAAAAAAACACAGAGTATGAATGATTTCCCAAGGTAGAGCATATAAATTGGATTCTACTTTTCTGTCTTGAAAGCATTCTAAAAGGGATGTTTATGAATGAATGGTGAAACATAACAATGTACATATGAACACAAAGGAGAAAAAAAATGCTAAAACTCATACCACATGGATCCCACAAATCAGAGCTGCATCTCTTAATAATTCCCTGTCAAACTGTACAATGGAGCGTAGAGTGTTCTTCCACACTATTCCCTTACTACTGAGTTACAGAATGCTTTACAAATGACTTACAATTACATTAAATACACCAGATTTGTGGGAACATAGATCCACGAAAAGAGGGAGTTGTTTAACTACTTAGAACTGAAATCTGAATATGGAAAAGAGAACCAACAATTTGCCTCTGAAAATAAGGAACAATAAGACATTTGACCGTTTGAAAATTTGTTGTTATATATGGATGAAAGAAAATAGGTAATCTGATGACTATATTTCCTACTTTGCTGATGCGGTAAAAGCCTCGGTCTCATTATTGCTCTCGGGCTTTTGACTGTCGCTTTCCATATTCCGTTTGAATAAACTGAATTTTATAAAATACTTTGAAATAATTAAAAAAAATGAATTTATGCCCTTTGTGAAGGGAAAAATTAATTTTTGAATGGGAAAAAGGGAAGGGAAGGAGGCGGGACCCGCATCGCAATCGGAATCGGAAGGGCTTTGGAAGGCAATACATAATGAAACATGGTAATATGTTATGTGACAACGCCATTGCAATCGGCCATCGAAACCAAAACTTCCGATGCGATTGGTATGTAAGAATAGGGAAAGATAAGCTGGAGGGATATTTTCACATAAGAAAAGTTTGACACTTTTACAAAGGGGAAAATGATTTGATATGAAGGAGTGGAGAGCCTTTTGGTAAAATAAAATAAAATACGATTTGATTTTACAAAGGGGGATGGGCTTTTTATAATGAACAGGGCGGAATATAAAGTGGTGGGCCAGAGGATCAATTGGCATCGGGTATCGGAGGGGGAGCAGAGGCGAAACATATATGGGAACTCCAATGCTGATGAGCGATGGGCTGTGAGCCATCGGATCATCAGGAAGATTGATGGCGGCGGTATAATCAGAGGATATCAGTCGGGGGTGGAGATTTGGAAGCGCCGATCGAGTCTGGGCCGTCCGATCATATGGGCAGTTCAATGGCCAGAACATAATCGGGGGAAGTTTCATCGGGGGTTATATATCAGGAGTCGCTCAACACAATCGCATCAGAGGTTTGGGCGATGGGTCAATCAAAGCGCACTCGTTAACATTTTTGATGTGATGGAAAGGGGAAGGGACTGCGGGTTGGCGGGATTTTATAATATGAAACTTAAAATTTGTTCTAAAGTTTAAGGGGTTATGAAAAGGGGAAGTGGTTTATAACAGTAGGGATTATAATATAAAGAACTTTTTAACATTTTATTATAAAGTTCTATGGTATGGAGGGGAAGTGGTTAAGTTAAAATCGCATTTGTGTTTTAAATAATTTTATAATGCGATTTTATAATCAGAGGGGGGGGGGGGGAAGGGATTTTATTAAGGAAAATAGAAAACTTTAAACATAAAATTTAAGGGAAAAAAATGGGAAATAGGGGAAGTTTGAGGATATAGAGGACTTTTACTTCACTTAGGCATAAATTTCAATCTAGAAGTCAGTTTTGATAGTGCAGTATACCGTTGGAAAGCTCTTTCCAGGCTCTTTCTTATGGATTTTTTTGGAAGATGATTCGGCACTAAACATGCTGTGGAAAACTTCTCTAAAGGTAGGGTGATGACCTTGTGGAGATGGCAGCTCTGAATTCTGACTTATTACATATGCTGATATAAAATTACATAATGAATGATAATAAAGGAAAAATATCATGTTTTCACCTCAAAACATGGTTTTTGAGGTGAAAATTACATCAAACTACATAAAATATATCTTTGATCTTCCCCGGTGCCGTGACTTTGAATTTATTGACTTCCTCATGACCTTGCTGATATTTATTGACACTTGACTCATTATTTTGACCATGGTGAGACCCTAGAAACTAATGAGACCCATCCTATGACCTACTGACATGATTTGAGAGTGAAAATGACTCATGACATAAAGACCATAGAGAGGAGAATCAACAAGTTTCGCGTGAGGGAAAACTGATGAAAAATCACTACCATCAATGAATCCATGAACTAGCGGAATGGTGAAATTTATTCGGTATGAGACTCCTAATATGAAAATGCAAAAGAGAAATTTTGATCATTGATGGCAGTATGACTATACTGACACTAATAGAAGGAATTGGTGTATTAACTCAATCTAAGAGTGAAAAACTTAGATTTATCCATTTATAATTTCCCATTCATTCTCATCGAAGGAAAACTCCTATTTTTGAAACAAAATCATCAACTAGTGAGATTAAATATGTTTCTACCTTGCAAACAACATCAGTCATTATTCCCTCTCTTTCATCTTATCAAAATTGTTCTACATTGATCCACACCCCTTCTTCTTCCTCTCAGTCTATAGCTGCTATTAGAAGTAGTATTAGTTCCATAATCGTTTCTTCTACACCTTCAAATATTATTGGAACTACTTCTTCTACTTCAAATCCTCCTTTATGACCACCCAATCCTCCTCTTCATACAATGGCTAATAGGCCTTGGAAAAATCCTAGAGCTATTCAATTACCAATGCCCCTTCATCCTTTACCTAAGCATCTTAAAATATGGTTGCCCAAGTATAATCCGGATGATGAATTACTTGCAGAAGAACATCTCCATCATTTCATGCTTGCCATAAATCTTAATGGAGTTTCAAAGGAATATTTTGTAGTTATATTATTTCGTATACTTTTCAAGGATCAACTGGATCGTGGTATTTCTCACTACCATTAGGCACAATTACTATTTGGGATATTTTTGAAGAACAATTCCTTACGAAATTTGGAGATGATCGCATTACTGCAACCCTTATCAATGATCTTTCCAATTTGAAAGAAAATACAAGCAAAAAGATCAAAGACTTCAATTCCAGATTTAGTAAATTTTTCAACAAAATTCCAACCACATCTAAGCCTGGAGTAGATGTGCAAATAGAATGGTATATATCCTCTCTTCCTTCTAATATTGCTATTTTTATAGATAGAGCCAATGAGGTTACATTGGTAGAGAATATGAAAGAAGCTCTTTCTGTTGAAAAAATAACACTTGCTTTGGAGAATAAAACTACTCAAGAATATAGAAAAACTAAGAAAGTTTCTTTTAGAGATGAGCCCAAAAAGAAATCATCTAAAGATCCCTAGATCTTGAAGGATTACAAAAGGTTCTCAAAACCATGTCAAACGATATGGTTGACATAAAGAAACAAGTAGCGAAATCTTCTTCAAAGTGACCTTTTAGATATTTTAAGAAAATTCAGTCTTCTCAACCCCCAAATGTGATTTCAAATGGTGAATCAGATCAAGATGAGGATCATGATGAAACAATATCATCTGCTGAAGAATCTAAAGAAGAAGAACTAGTCGAAGTGCATGGACTATGGGATTTTATCCTCCCAACCTCTGATGATGAAAATGAACATTAGGCACTTCCGGTAAATACTAAGAGTAAAAATACTCTCAATCTTCCTTAGTCACCTCAAAAACAAAAATATTCATCCTCTTTTGTTAAGGATAAAGTAGTCAATAAAAAGACTTCTCCTTCTCAAACAAATCCAAATTCTTCTACTTTTCCATCTACCTCTAAAACATTAATGGTTTGCGATACCATTGAATACAGTTTAGTGGAAGATATGAAGAAAATTAAAGCAAATATTTTTCTCTATGAACTGAGCAAATTAAAACAACAACATAAAATTTTTCTTAAAGAATTCAATGCAGTTCACGCTACACCCTTTCTTAATCCTGTAACTTCGAAAGAAATTAAAGGAATAGGTAAGCCTCCTAATGATTCACCTGAGAAAATTGATGCAAGTGATGTTATTTTAATAGGTGACAAATCCAACGACATACTCCTCCTTTTCTGTTAACTTTTGAATTATTCAACAAAAATGTGCATAATTTTTTAATTGACTCTAGAGCTTCATCAAACATTATGCCATATTATTTTTGTCTGAAATTGAATATATCTCCTCAGAAGTCAGCAATACATATTGTACAGTTAGACAGAACACAAGTTAAAGTATTAGGAGATATGAATACAGTCCTTATGAGATTAACATCCAATCCAAAATTCCATCAAGTAATTGATATCTTAGTTGTTGATATACCAGATTTTTATGGTCTAATATTAAGTAGAGATTGGTCGGAAAATCTTCATGGATATTTTTCTACTGACTGGTCTCATATGTGGCTTCCCCATAATGGTAAGCCAAATCAAATCAGGGTAGACTGTGAAAAACATTTAAAGCATTAAGTAACTGAAGTCGAAGAAGAAAATGAACCCGTGGCCTTTACTAATATTATCCTTGGAAATTACTCTGCTGAGTTCTTTTTGAGGGAATGCCAATGCTCTAAAGTATCCAATTCTTACCAATTGAGTTATTTCTCAGATTGAAAATTTTTCTCAGACTGATTCTTCCATGTGTGTAAATACTATAGATAAATATTGTAGTGATACTTTATTTTGGAATTTATATTTCGATGGGTCAAAATCCAATGAAGGAGCAGCGCTGGTTTTATATTAATCAATACATATGGCGAAAATACTATTCTCACATGCATAATTGAATTTGAATGCACAAATAATACTACAAAATATGAGGCACTAGTTCAAGGCTTAACCAAGCAATTGATCTCGGTGTTAAGTATCTTAAGGTATTCATAGATTCTGAAATAATTGTTAAGCATGTAAGAAATACCATACACTATATTTTCGACCATCTTAAACATTATCAATCATTAGTACAGTCTCTTACCTTTCATTTTTTAGTATTCGATATATCATCTATTTCAAGAATTCAGAATGAAAGTGTAGACCTTATCATCTATTTCAAGAATTCAGAATGAAAGTGTAGACCTTCTCACAAATGTAGCATCCAAGCTTATTCCTTCAGAATATTATAACCCAGATAGATTTTCCATAGAGTTGATTTTTTGCCCATTTATTCCTGATAATATTACTAATTGGAGGGTATTCAATGATGATGATGATGCTATTACTTTTCTCACATCATAAGGATGATATGACGATCAATTAATTGATGAACATGAACATGAAAGAAAATCACAAAAAAAATATGAAGAAAATGCTATACCTAAGTCTGTGGTCAAACTCAAAGATCTTTATGATCTTAAAGATATATTCAAAAATATTACTAATTCTAAACTCCAAAGTTCAAGTTTGAGGTTTGAACTAGTAAATCTAGGAACAGATCTAAATCCTCAGAACATCAACCTATGACTTGATCTTTCCTCTCATGAAAGATTAGCATTTATTCATTTATTGAAAAAATACAAGAATGTATTCGCATGGAAATATTAAGACCTAAAAACTTATGATACTTCAATCATTCAACATATTATCCTGATGATATCCATTGAAAAACCTATATAACAAAAGCTAAGGAAAATTCATCCTCACCTTGAAAGTCAAATAAAAATTGAACTCAACAAAATACTTAAAACCAAGATTATCTTCCATGTTAGGCATTCTAAGTGGGTATCAAATTTAGTTCCCGTTAGAAAAAATATTGGCGATATTCATATTTGTATTGATTTTAGAAACTTAAACAAAGCTTGCTTGAAAGATAATTTCCCGTTACCACCGATGGAACAAATTTTGAAATCATTTGTTGGTTCTAAATTAATGTATTTTCTTGATGGATTTTTAGGTTACAATCAAGTTTTGGTTCATCCTGAAGATAGATTAAAAACTACATTCAGAACAAAATGGGGCACATATGCCTATCAAAAAATGCCATTCAGATTAATCAATGTAGGAGCAACCTTTCAAGGAGCAATGAATATTTATTTTAGAGGTTTAATCAACAAAAAATTGGTTTTTTAGCTAGATGATATAACTATTTACTCCAAGAAAAGGAGGGACCATTATCACGACCTTAAACAAATCCTTGAACACTGTTTGAAATATGGAATTTCTTTCAATCCAAAAAAGTCTTATTTCGATTTAAGTGAAGGAAACTCTTAGTTTATTGTTTCAAAATAGGGCATTTGTATTGATCCTGAAAAAATTAAGGCAATTTTTGAACTCTCACATCCCCATAACAAAAAATCCATGCAATCATTTTTAGGGTAGATAATTTTTTTTTAAAATTTGTTCCAATTTTTTCTCAAATTGTTTTTCCTTTGCAAGTGATGATTAAGAAGAATTCACTTTTTAAATGGGGACATGATGAAAGAGAAGCTTTTGATTTTATTAAATAAGCTATCATTAATGCACCTTCTCTGACTACCCCAGATTTTTCCAAAAAAATTATTTTGTATACTTTTGTATCAAAAAAATCTTACGCTATTGTACTAACATAGATTGTTGATCAAAATATGGAAGCACTTATTTAATTATTTAGTTCAAACCTCCAAGGTGCTGAAATAAATTATTATGAAGTAAAATACAAGCATTTGCTGTCTATAAATATTTAAAGCACTTTAGACCTTTTTCTCCTTAAAACACACACTAAAGTAATAGTTTCATTCTCGGCTGTGAGGAAACTACTTATACAGAAAGAAATAGGAGAAAAGAGAGAAAATTGGGTAACTGATTTGCAGGAATATGACATTGAAATAAAACCAGAAAAAATCATTAGAGGGCAAGGTCTCTGCAAATTTCTATCTGGAGTATCCAATTTATCGAAAGATGAATAATAAGGTAATACTGTACAAATTGTTGAGGTAAGCCTAAATGATTTAGAATCACAGTATACTGATTTAATTTTTTACTTAAAAAATGGATACGCTCTGGCATAACTCAATCACAAAATAAAAAGAGCTTTAAGACTAAAATCTAATCGATTCCAACTCATAGAAAATGTCTTTTTTAGAAAAAAACTATGACTTTGTACTATTAAGATGCCTTGAGAAATCAGAAGCTCAGAGGGTTTTGCAGGAACTCCATGATGGACCTGCAGGTGGATACTTCGGTGGAGATATTACTGCACATAAGATCCTTCATGCAGGTTATTACTGGCCCACTCTTTTCAAAGATGCTCATACATATGTGAGAAAATGAAAAACATGCCAAACTGTTACTGGAAGATAAAGAAAACCAACCTTGCCATTGCAACCAGTCAACATTGATCAACCTTTTGAGCAATCGGGATTAGACATCATAGGTGAGATTTTTCCTTACTCATCCAAGAAGCATAAATACATTCTCACTACAACAGATTATTATACTAAGTGGGTGGAGGAAATTCCACTAAAGGTAGCTAAATCTGAAGCCATAATTGAATTTATTGATCAATTCATTATTACTAGATTTGGCTTACCCATTACACTTATGTTTCATAATGTATCTTATTTTTTGTGAAATAGTATGACAGAATTCTCTCTTAAAAGAGGTTTTAAACTTAAATACTCTGCTAACTAGTATCCCCAAGGGAATGGTTTAGAAGAATCAATAAACAAAAATCTCATTAGAATCATCAAAATAACTATTTATCAAAATCAGAAAAAATGGCATAAATATTTAACATTTGCACTATGGGCAGATGGGATTACTCAAAAATCCTCCATAGGAACTTCTCCATTCCATCTAGTTTATGGGAAAGAAGATGTAATTCCTTCAAGCCTAGTTTTTCCCTCACTAGCCCTAGTTCAATTTATTGATGAAGTACCTTCTTCTTCCCTACAATTAAGAATTTCACAGATCCTTAAAATGGAAGAAGAAAGAGAAAAATCCAAAATAAATCATGCTCATCATCAGAAAATAGTGAAAAATTATTTTGATGCAAATTTTGTTTCCCCAAAAGACTTCCAAGTTGGAGATATCGTACTCAAATGGGACAAAGCACATGAGGAAAAAGGTAAGAATACCAAGTTCCAAAGAATGTGGTGTGGACCATTAAAAATCATTGAAAAAATTGGCCCATCAACCTTTATGTTACAAGACCTTCAAGGGAGGAAAGACTTACTCCTTGTTAATGGGCTAATCCTGAAAAAATTATTTTCTTAGAAGAAGATTTTCTTCTAAATGCATGATATCCATTTTATTTTCTTTCTTTTCAGAACAATAATGTTTGATTACATACTTTTGGTTGTTCACAACACCTTTGGATTATTTCATGTTTTTATTTTTGAAGAATAGAAATTTTTGAGGAAATGACTACCAACTTAGAAAATTGAATGAATACTATAGAACTCTAAAATATTTTTCCATCGAAATTGTAAATTTTGTAAACTTAGAATTTGTAATGTATTTTTAATCTATTATCAATCAAAAAAAGGTTCATCTTTACAAAGAAAATACTTTTTTGTAACTAAGCATCTTTAACTCTAAAATATCATCCAAAACTCTTAAGGAGTCAATGATTCTCCCCATCCATTGAAAATACCTTTTTTTAGAGTGTAATTCAAAAATATAAAAAACTTGTAGAGGATAAGAAGTCTCATCACGAGCTTGCTTACCATGATCATAAGTTAATGATTAATTGACATTACCACAACTGCATACCAAATCAGGGTAATGACTCATGATTACTAAAATACTAAGACATGGGGTCTTGTCATGAGCCATCTTGTTCAGTCTAAATCATAACTAGTGAATGTCATTGTCACTTTCTAGTCATCAAGCCAGGACAATGAATTTTTAGGAGAAAAAGAAAAAAATGAGTAACTAAGGAGTTAACTGAAATAAATTGTACATAAATGGATGTGACGCTAAGACATTTATGGTTAAAAGGTAACCTTGTTTAAGCTATTAATATTTACTAGCAGCAGTGGCTCTACCTATGACAAAAGGAGAAAATTAAAAAAAGCCAAGTTACAAAAAATAACATTTACTTTACCTTTTAAACCGTATAATGATTGATATAGAGCAAAGGAGATAATTATTTATGAAAGGGTTATAAAAGATTAACGATATAGATGATTTTTTTTTTTAATATTCAGAGTAATTTTATTGATTTAAATATTTTGAAAATAATTCTTGTTTCCTTAAATTATTTCTACTTATTTGAAGATACTAAAGAAATTGTTTTTCAGAGATAACTAGTTCACCCAGTGAATCACCAATTGTTGTGTAAATCAACAACCCTCATTATTTGAAGCCATAGTTACTTTAGAAAATAATGGGGACCCTTTTAATTTTTAGAGTTTAAGAAAATAAGCACTTAGAGTATTTCTATTGATAGGAATAGGGGTCAAAAGGGGACGAAAAATTAAAAATTGGCTTTCCAAATGCTTAACCGGAGATAAATCGCATTTCACAAATCACAAAATCATTTACAAATTGTATATACTTCAAAAATAATGATTTTAAATATCTTTGTGATCCAATGAATATAATCGAAACACTTTTATATGAGGAAAAAACCATATTTGTAAGTAAACTCAATAAAGAATACCATGGGACCGAATTTTGCCACGTCAACCTATCGCATTTCGCAAATCACAGTTTCTCCCGACAATTCTTATTTTTCTCCTGCTCATACTCACCGATGCGATAAAGAATATCACATTGCATCATCATAAAAGCTCAACCGTTCTATTTTTTTGTCACTCATAATTGCCAATGCAATAAAGCGATCGCATCGCACATCGCATATCGCACACTTATCAAACAAACACATATTGCATATTGTTAACTTTGCCGATATTGCGATTGAGATGTCACAATTGACAGAAAATCTAAGCTTGCTAGTATTTAATGAAGAGATTACACACGAGTCATTATGTAATGCGATAGATCTAGTTTTAATTAAGAAATTATTATAATGGCACGATAATCCATATCAGTTATCAATGCCATAAATTAAGGGTTTTCTTGCCCATACCGCCATAATCATTTTCCCGCAATGAGCATTCAATTCATATCCCATCAAGATGCGAAGTCTCATCCATTTTCAATGTTTCTATTTACTATGGTATTTGTGCATATTGTAAAACTAAAAGGTTCCTTCTTCCCACTTATTCTTTCTTATTTATTTACAGGCAAGTTTGAGTAAGAAAAGTTCTTCAGAAATGTCTAAGGCTTTGAAGAAACAAAAGAATCATATGGCTCCTATTAAACTTGCGCCTACTACCTCAAAGATAATAGAGATGTTGCCCTTATTGATAGATACGACTTGTGGAACTGAAAGTGGATTTTCTTTGTGGGAATCTATGTATAAGTTGTTTGAAAATGAGAAACGTCGCAAAATACAGAGAAAAGCAATAGTTGATGCCCCAAATTCTTCTGAATCTATAATTGGAGACGTAACCAATTCATTTCTTCACCGCATTTCAACAAGGCCCAAGATACTACCATATACTAATATGGTAAGGTGGATTATCGAGAATCTTAACATCGGGGACATGACTTTCCTTACCAGTAGAGGAACAATGATTGGTTCCTTTAAAGCGGAAGACCTGAAGCAAATGTACCATCTTCCAGACCCTGATAAGATTTATGATAAGGAATTCATTGCAAAGTTCACTAAGGAAAATGAACTAAAATCAGCGCCAATAAAGCAGTGGACAAGCAATCCTACAAACACAAGAACGATGAAAAGGGTATTTATTCTACTGATTCTCTTGCAAGTCCCTATTTCTATATCTCATCTATGATTTCTAGACTTTTTGGTGAGTTAGACATGATTAGATTTTCAGTCTAATGGGTTCCCCTTATGGAAGCAGTAGCAGATGCTTATGTTATGGACTAGGAAAATATTCTGTCAAATAATATTGCCACCCAAATTTTAGAATATAGAAAGAAACGCTCTATCTCTTCTAAAATCTTTCCTCCATTTTATATGAGTGGCTATATTATGGATGATGTAAGTTTTTCATTAGATTTTCTAACCATGGGATGGAAATGGACTACCCAAGATCCCATTCCCATTCATGTATTTCATAGTATTATGTGGGAGTCTAAATATGAAAGTCATTTTTAAAAAATCTGTCATGGAGTTATAATACCCATTTTTGAAGTTTTTTTCAATGAAAAATCCCCCAAACTTACCAGGCCAAATTTTCTTCCATAGGAAAGTGATTTGGTGAGGATTCATTCACCTATGTACAAGTATTTGGGAGCCTAGCTCATCCACATGTCTTACTCCTGTATGTTCCTGATAAACTTCTTGCAAGAGAAATCACATACCAAACTATGGGAAATGGTCTAACCATATTTTTCAAAGAAGCCATGAAGGCATTATGGCCTTCCTTTCCAATTAACTGCGGTGTGTATGGACTAGAAAAATACAAGTATGCTATAGTGTAAATTGGCCAAATAGAGTGTTTGAAATTATTTACAATTCCAAACAGGCAATATGATCCCCTTAAAGTGGCCAATAACTTCACTACTCAAGTGAAAATAAGACCCTCTGTGCACAAAGATGATGATTTTGAAGACTTATTTGAGTCTGTTTAAAACTATGTTGCAGTTAAGAAGTTGGAAAATTTATGCCTTCACGCACCAAAACTACTAAAGTTTCAACAATACAGAGATAAGAGTCTAGAAACAATTCCACTCAAGAATTTGGATGTCTCTCAAACCATGACTCAGAAAGAAAGTGAATCGAATATTAAGGATACTGAAGTCCTTAATACACTAGATTAGGAGAAGTCCATTGAAGTTCAAACAATAGATCTGGATTTCCCTAGCAATCTCAAATATGTTTGAAAATATTTTGACCTCAAACTCCAAGAAGAACAAAAAACGATGATTATTAACCAACAACATATTGTACGAACTCCTCCTAGTACAATTCAGGAGCCATTTACTACTGGGCCCTCTGAAAAAGTGGTAACTACAGAGAGAATGGAATACATCCCAACCTTACTAACCTCTGAATTTGTTCTAAATATTCAAGAAATCCCTCCCTTCGACATCTTTTATAGTCCTAGACACAAGGAAGTTGTTAGCAGGTAGAAGAAAAGGATAAGAATAGAGCATTCCCAGACTCGTGACTTAGGAATATATGTCAATGGATATTGTTTGGAAAGATACCGAGTTAGATCCTTCATAGGATCTAAATTGGTTATCAAATTTTGCAGGAGCTTATGCATCTGCAACTATTGACAAGGCATCATAGATTCATCAACTGATGAAACAAAAGGATGAAAAGATCCTTCAACTTGAAACAAAGTTACAAGTAGAAAAGAATAGTTTTAGTCAGCAGTTACAGGTACAAATCTCACAACTTCAAGACAACCTGTACCAACTGAAAATTCAACATCAAGGTGAAATTAATTCTAAAGATACTCAAATTCATCAATTACAACTCTCCATTGAGCAAATGAAAGATGTTCCAAAAATTGATGAGCTTAGGAAAGAAGCTTTAGAATTAAACACCCTATTGACACAATAACAGGTTATCTTTTATAAAAAATAAACAAGCATCCTTTAATTATGTGAGAAAAGTGATTCACTTGTGAATCACATTACTGATATGAGGATTAGTTTCGATGACATAGATGAGAATGTATCCAAATTTGTTACTTGGCAGGATGCTTTTGATGGCCGAAAGGCCAACCTGCCCAAAATTGAAGAATAAACGAAAGACATATTGTTCAAATATTGGGATATAAAAATAAAGAAAGCAGAAAGGACAATAACCAGAGCTAAAGACATTGCCACAAACATTGTGGAAGCTGTCAGCCAAAACCTGATCGCAATAAATCTCATAGATATTTTTCCTCTTAGTGCATTACCCTTGGTAAAATATTTCATAAGACAATGGTAGGAAGTGTCAAAAGTGAAATAGGAGCATATTCTGAAGATAGAAAAGTTATATTGGGTAAGATACTAGATATATCTAGTGAAGCCTCATAGCCAATGGCTCATGCTTCATTGTCTTACAGATACATCCTCATGCATGCTACCTCCATTATCTGATGATTTTTTAACAGGACACCTATGCATTAGGCCAACACCTATGCATTAGGCCAAGCCAACCTCCCGAGGTTAAGCCTATGCTTAATATTCTTCAACTCAAGGTGCAAATGGAATAAGGGACAACAAGACAATCCTCCAACAAATCACCCCTTTAATTTCTATTTCTGTTTTAATTTTACTTACTTTAAGGAGAGTTGTTTGAAACCTCCTCAGTTTTTATTGTGATGACTATTTTAACACTTAATAGTTTTATAATTAAACCCCTTCATGTATTTTAAGAAGGGGTCCTGAAATTTTGAAAATAAGACTTTATTGATGTTGCACTTTTGTACTCTTAAAGTTTTCTGAATAGAAAAGGTTGGACGGAGAGTTATTTCTTAAATGAGATGAGTAAATATATATATGGTACTTTTATATTATATGTCTAATTTGATTTTCAAATGAGAAATAGTTCATTGATATTATGATGTGTTGTTTTATATATTTTTTTGAACACAATTTAACATCAATTCACTTTTGAATGTGTTATGCGGTTATCATTTACATGTATATGCAATACATGCCTTTTGTAAAAGTTGCGATATAAGCTTCGTTAAAATGATTTAATTAGCTTCTTAATTAAATCAATTATCTTAAATGTTTTTCATATCTCTAAATTAATGTATGATATTTATTTTCACTCATTGGAAGATTATTTTTTAGATCACACAAAGAAACGTTTTCATCTCGGGAGAGATAGAGATAGATCTAGATATATAGATACAAATAGATAGATTTACTGTTTATTGCAAGCTTGATTATTTTCCCATATATCAAATTCCACTTAGAGATAAAATCATTCATTCACTCCAACTATATTAAATTGGGAAACTGGTCCCACAAATCTAGTTAGAGCCACCATTCCAAACGGAAAAGGGACGGTTTTTAAGTTCCCGACCGAATGCTTTTCCCCATGTTGTTGCACTAATTTTCGGGGCCTCAATAGGTACCAAGACAATCAGTGAACCACATGGCGAAGTAGTGGGAATATGAAACCTTTGCTCAATTTTTTTTGAATTTTATTCTTGATTCAATGCTCTCCATTATCGACGTGCGATACATGCCAATGTTTGGAAGTGTAACATCATGCTACAGCTGTATCTCATGTTGAATTCCCCTCTTGGGAGGTAATCCGTTTGTCTCCTGAAATATCTCACCATGTTGAATTACCACATCAAACAAATAAGGTTTTAATTTGTCATCACAACCTTCAAAAGATTCATATTTCATATCATTTTTTTTCTTGATCATGAGAAGCACAAAATTTTTACTTGAATTAACTAGTCTCTTTCGATATGCCCTGCATTAACCAAAGAAATATTCAACTTTTTGCGATGAGCTCTAAAAATATACCCCACCCCATCCTTGAGAAAATGATAGTTGTTCTCATGGAAATAAAATACCACTTACCTGTCCTAAAAGTATGGGATTCCCAAGATAATTCCTGAAACGTCAAGTGGAATCACATTTAATTCAACTTCATCTACAAAATTTGTAGTAATGGAAAATCTGAATATACATTTCCTTGCAACCTATAAATTTTCATTCTTGACTATCCAACCCAAAGGATATGGCTTATGATGAGGTACAATTTCAAGGTTAAGATTTTTGACCAAGTCTTTTGAGATTAAGTTCGCTTGTGACCCATTATCAAATAATGCATTAATATTTGTATGAATTGAGATCACCCTTACATGGAACAACTCTATCCTTGTTTCTTCATTTGGACTGTTGCTGTGACAATTTGAGAACTAGTGCTTGCTATGGATTCTTTTCCCTATGTGACCATGTCTGTAATCTTGGTCTCTTCACCGGAATTGGATCCAAGATTATGTTGTGTGGTAGCATTCATCTTTTTTTTCCCTTTGTTGTTTATTTTCTTAGGCCTTAGTTCGAGATGTAGTTTCCAACATTGGGCTTCATCATGCCTCTCTTTGGAATTTTTTTTTCATGTAGTTTTCTCCCCTTATTTATTAACACTTGCATTCTTCTTTCCCTTCCATTTTCCTCCCCTCTCTTTCTCGTTACCCTTGAATGGATTCTTCTTACTACCCTCTTCTTGAATTTTCTTTCCCCTTGCTTCAAGGTGTGTGGCTTACACAGAAACCTCATCTAAATTTCTTGGGTTAAACATAAGGATATTGTGTCTCAAATAGGAATGTAAACCCCCAATGTATTTTAATAGAGTGTCTTGGTAATTTAATTTTATTCCTAACAACAAAGCCCTTTTCCTAAAATCCTGGGTATATTCTTGAACTGTTTGACCCTTAAGTTGCCTAAATTTTTTCCAACTCATTATGGATTTTTTCGTGTAAGCTAAAGGACAAAACCAAAATATGTATTTTAATTAAAGAAATAAAATGAATCCAAGAAATGGATATCTTACCATGGATTCACATTTCCTATTGAGTCCTTGCTTCCCACCAGACTAGTGTTGCTCCTTCTAGCCTCAATGAAGCTGACTGGATCTTTATGCCATCTTCTTGTAGGTTCTGAATTCTGCAATAAATGTCCAATTGAGGAACCCAATTGTCCAAATTCTATGCATTTACCTCACCATTGTACATGGGAAGTTCAAACTTAATGTCCAATTTGGGTAAGGGAGTTTTTCCTTTTGGGGTTTTTGAGTGAGTATGTGTGGTTTTTGTGGTGGAAGTGGAAGATGACGATGATGGAGATGATAGGGATGGTGATGAAGATGGTGGATATGGAGGAGGATTTGCTCCACTACCCTTTGAATGCTTCTCTTCATCCTTTTTGTCTTCTAAGGTTCCCTCTCCATGTGGAGACTTAGAATTCTCTCCAACCATACTAGTGTTTCTCTCTTAAAATAGGATCGTAACCCTCTCAGTTAGGTCATAGAAATCATTATTGAATGATTCCTCTTATGAAAGACTTCCAGTCTCTCCTACACTTGACATGATGGCTATGGATTCAAGCTCAGCTTCTGGTGCAATTTGTACCTCCTCAATCTCAGCTAGAGATAAAACTTGAGGTGCTTCAGGTGCATATGGGAGTGAAACTTTGGGTGGAGATGGTGGCCTTGTGGCTCTCCTTCTTATGGTCCTAACCTCAGGACTAGCAACCAATAGTTTCCCTTCTCCTCTCTATAAATTCAACCTTGTAAGCATCACAAATTTTCAACCATTAAAACCCTACTTGCACAAAACTCAAGAAAATCAAGCAAATAACCTTTGCTCTGCTACCATCTTGATCTGAATTTGAATTTTAGTTTTTCTGTGCTAATTTCATCTTCAGAATTATAAAAAAATTTATGATATTTTTCTTCATGTGCATAGGCTTCTTGAGGTGTTTTTGAGTGTTAAACGGGTAAATGTATTGAGTTTTATGTTAAATTCATGAGCATAAAAACATAAAAACATTATGTTGAACAATAAAAATAAAATGTACAACAAGCCAACAAAATGATACATTAACACTAAGGAGTTCACCCCTCCTGGGCTACATATCCTTGGTCCAACTTCCATGGCATGAGCTTTTGTATTAGCTCAAAATGGAAAAAAGCGCTATCTACAATCCTCCAATGCTCCTGAAGCATACTCCAACATGCTCAGAACATCCAAATATGCTAGGATAGACTCTTTCTGAGCCAAAAATGGTCGGAATTTTCTCCAGTTATGCTTCATTCAAATTTTCCCTAAGAATGTCCCCAAAACTGGAGATATCTCCAGTTAAAGCAGCTAATTTTGGAGTCCCACTGCAAATGGAAGACTCCACCAACTCCACTGTCATATTAAACAAGATTAATTAGGAGATAAGACAGTGTTAAATGCACTAAGCGCATTTTACATAAGTCTAAATTAAAATAAGGATTAGCGTAATAAAAATTATTATGGGTTAATTAAAACCCGTATTATTATTAACCCCGCCATTTGCATAAGTCTTTGCTCCTGGTCGTAGCCGAAGGTTCTGTGGTGAGGGGGATGGCATGTGGGGTTGGACCCATCCTTACCTCTGCCAGTTCAAACATATTAATATAAATAAATACCATATACTATACATATTAAGTACTTTGGCATGGTCTATTGGTGTTGTGTTGTGTTGGTGCGAGGGAGGTTGTGGGGTCGACCCCAACCTCCACCCTTCTGCCTGTGACAATAATTTTGAACCAAAACATATATATATATATATATATATATATATACCGACCTTTGAAATATTTTTATAATTCATAATTTGACCTTAGTTAATAATTAAGCCTTTGGGAGGGGCACGTGGCGCCTTCGGTGTAGCCACGTGTCCTCTTCCCATTGGTTCTCTCCCAAACCAATGAAATTGAAACAAGTCACCCACTTAGAAACCATACACAAATTGAAACTTGGCATAGTGTCATTTGGAGAAATGGAGGAATATTCCCAGAATATGCTTTTTTGCTGAGTAGGCTACCATGTCACCAATCTGTCCTTTTTGCAAATTTTGTTAACTGTTTAGGAAAATGAACAGTAGGCTATAAATTTTACATACGAAGTTAGTTTTTTATGAAATGAACTGGGTCGGATTCCTGGCGATGAACTCTTCGCCGTCGATTTAGGTTCCAATTGATTCTGAGCACTTCCATTTTTTAGCTTAACACTGAGCACTTGATCAACCCTAATGCAATAAAAAAGTAAAAAAATGCGATGAAACATGATAGATGAGTGTATTATGCATCACGTGAGTGGGTGTACTAGCGAGGTTTGACATGAATGAGTCATATGGGATACCGATCTATTGATATTTTTATCATAACCCTAGAGGCCTAATGGGAACAAAATGGGACCCAAAATTTTGAATATGCCTAAAATTTTGGGGGTTGTTGTAGCAGCTACAACAATTGGTGAAACACTGGTATAATCTAACATCTCTAGTTGCATTCCTATAATAGATTGATTCTAAATGAAAATTCGAGGAATTATTGAAAAACCACTATGGGTACCTATTTCATTACCTTGAACTTTACATATATTCCCTTCCTTTGTGCTTGAGCTAGGTCTTTCTAGTCATTAAACACCAAATTAGAAGTTCACCCATGCCAGTAGTTAATGATGATGAAGAGAACAAGGAAGAGGGCTTATTTTATTGAGAATTTTAAAATATGGTTTATGGTGTTGTTATGATTCCAATAGGCCTGGGAAGTAATACGGTGGATTCACTCCAAGAAATTACAAATGTTTCTCTACTTCCAGGGAGATTGGTCAGTACCCCGACAAAGTCCTTGCATAATCTCTCTACACAGGAAACCTTTCTCAATCCTTTTACCATTTATTTAATTTTAGTTTCTTTCATGTGAAAATTGACACTTATTATTGGGGTTTTATTACGACAGGGCAGATGAGGGATCCCAACTTATTTCATGAGCAAGAGAGGTTTCTTCTTGTTTGAAAAAAGCTGAAAGATAGTATGGTTTAGGTTTTCCCACATGCCAATCTTCCACATATCATCTCCGGTTAATAGGTGAATTATGAAAAGAAGGCATTGAAATATTCAAGACCATGTTGAGCACAAGGTTTAGGTTATGGGTATAGGTCATTCAAAATGATTAGGGTTCCCCACAAGAAACCTGGTTCATATTTTCCTTACTAATGAGTTAGACTCATAGGAAAGATGTACATGATGTAACTTTGATGGCTGATTCTAAGAGATACTACCTATTGGAGTAACCATAAAAAACACACTCAATCATTAGGGTTATGGTTTTAATATTAGGGAAAGGTGACTAGGGAATCTCTTATGGGTTTAAACATGTGCGAATAGGTGAAAGAAATCCCTTTAAGGTTTGAGCATGTGCAAACAAGTGTGAGAAAGATATTCATAGTACTAAAGGTTTGAAAAACCCTGGGCTTGTGAAGGCTCATGTAGTGGGCTGCATCATAGAGAAAATGCAAGGCTAGGTCAACGACCAATGCATATTTTTCTAGAAGGTGAATGGACAATGTAATTCAACAAGAATATTACAATGTAATGATATGTTATATACATGCAAGGAAGAAAACAACCAATTGCAATTAAAAACTGATGAAATTCATATGCAGAGATTTTATGAATGTCATGCAACAATGAGAAATGTAAGAAATATAAATGCATAATTTCATGAAGCAAACTAAGTACCTGCAATAAATAAATCATAACTAAGCGTATCTAAACCATAAAGAAAACAATAGGAAACAAAGCCTAATAAGAAAACTTGGATAAGTAAACTTTAATTAACAAGCCCTAGCTAGCCTTAACCTAAAACTCTAATTTAATCAAAGAGGAGGTCAGGTCATATAAATTCAAAATTCCAATGCAGCCACCAGAGTAGTTCTTGGCCTATAGGAACAAAAATATCCACAATCAGAATGAATATGGAGAATTGCGCAACAACAACAATGCTTACCTATGAAATATGTACAAGAGCAAGAAGGTCATGTCTACTTATAGGAAGACATGCGAGAAAATATTGTTCAAGCCAAGATGCAATCCTATCCTTGTAAACATAATGAAAATATTGAAAACCATAATCATCTAGCCATGGAACACATTGATTTGTGTTTAACCACAAATCCATTGCAAGTGAGGCTAGATGTTGCTTGCTTGCAAAGAAATTCACAAGATAATATCCTTCCAACCAATCAACAAACATATCATAATATTGAGAATGATAAACTTCATGATGTGGAGAAGATGGGCGTTTGTTAGGTGAAATTGAGATATGCAAGGATTCAAGCGCATAAACCCTAATTTCAGAAACCATAGCTTGAATTTTTTTATGGATTTTGTGAGGGACATGCAGACCTATTGAGGCCTCGAAATTACACTACCAAAAAATGGGGTAAAACCACCCAGTCCAGACCTTAAAGTAGCTCCTTTTACATTTGGTGTAGTGGCTCCGACTGGGGATGATGGGACCAGTTTCCTAATAAGGATTCTTTTGAGGGTGTTGTGATTATATAACATGCAAATGGAGAATGAATTTAATCTATCATATGCATCTATCAAACCTATTTATTCTAATATATACCCGGGGTGTTTCTTCCTTTATGCGATTTAAATAGATTTCCTTCAATTATTAGTAATATAGATCATTTAAAAGTTGAAAGAGATAGAAATTATGTAAGATGATTCTTCTTACAAAGTAATTTGACTAGAAGAATTGTGAAAAATATATCGCATTCATATGTGTGATTATACATTCAATAAGAAATCACAGACAAATATTAGAACATAAGTGCATGTAACATTCATCTATAATAACATTTCAAATATATAATGAAATAAAAATATGTCCGTCAATCTATAAAGCTAAACTTAATACAAGTGAATAGAAGTACCATATGTACGAATTTATACTCATGTAAAATGACAGTAATTAATCTACTCCTTCTCAATTTCAAGAAATTTAAAGAGTACAGTAGTGAAACATCAGTTAAACAGTTTTAATTGTCAAAATTTAACAGATGTGTTCCATTAATTCATCAAAGCATTCACAAAATTACAATAGTGCATTCTTTGAAAATGTTTTTGAAAAATTTCTGGACCCTTCTCTAAATATATTATTACAAAAATATAGAGGAGGTTTCAAACGACCATCCTCGTAAGACTAACTTAACCTACAATCTAGGAAAATAAAGTAACAATAATATTTATGAATTCCACCCTTTCTCTTGGATTTGGTCATGAAGTTGACAAATATCCAACATGGGCTTGAGCTGAGCTAGCTGTGAAATCCTCGATTTTATTTATCCCTTGAATACTACGTTTGAGAGCATTGGTTGCGATCTTCTTGTTGAATCCGTTAAAGATTGCAGGATCTGGTATTGATGATAAGGTTTGATCATAAAATTCCAATAATTTTCTTGATCATACTTATTTACCTTTTTAATTATTTCATCTTGTGCGTTTGCCTTTTGTTACCACTGTGATTCTAGCTGTTTTACTTCTAAGAAAACTTCAGATGTGTACTCTTTGTTAAGTTCTAATTTCACCAGTTGTTCACAAACAAATTCAATAATTTCCTTTGATAATCCTGATGCTTTCACCGATGCTTTCTCTTCCTACTTTATTTGTGCTCCCAATCTTTGAATAGGATCTCCTTGTGGAACTTATCTACCTAGGGTAGATTAGCTTCCTTTCCTGAGTCTGATTCTTTCCATTGAATGTGTTCGTTAATATTCTTATCAAACTTCTCACATTCAAGTTTCTGGATAGCTACTTGCTAGATCAGTATTTTATTTGAATCACAATAAGAGTCAATTGTTAGAAAATTAAATATTACAGAGCAATGCAACATATAAAATATGCGGAAAATACAAGCACACAAAACACATAAAACCAGAAAGACACAGATATACGTGGTTCACCCAGTTTGGGCTACGTCCACCCTGAACAGCCAGTCCTTCCTTTCTATTATCCAGCAAAAATGAAGAGACACAACCTACAACAGATCCGCTGTAATATCCTATGTTCTCTCTCACAGTCTCCCTCTCTGTTTCTCGCTCTGAGAATACACACACCATACACAGCCATACTACAATACCCTCATAAAAGCAAGGGGTTGCCTTCTAGGGCAAAAAACCCTAAACTAAACATAACTTCTACCGTTAGATCATCTGCCTAATGAACATCCCAGATTGACTAGAAATTACTATACTTTTACAAGGCAATTTTACATCTGTTTTTAGCTTCGGGGGCACTGCCCCCGAAACCCCCCGCCGGGGGGGGGGATCCATAAAGTCGCAGCCACCCCCCCTAGACCCCCCAGGTATCATTTAAATATGGGCGGTGTTGCTGCCCCCATTAAGGTACAGGGGGTCCAATGGTGTGATACAAGATAACCAAGATAATCAGGCTCCACACCCAACAATCTCCCACTTGGAGACTGATTGTAGCAACTCCACCGCTACTTCATTTGCTGGAAAATGACTCATTTTTGGACCTGGCTGTTTCTCATATTCATAGTCATCCCTGAAGACCAATTAAAACTAAGCATAATCTCAGTTTCTCCCTGGTTACAACTTTTGTTAGCATATCTGCAGGATTCTTGCTAGTGTGTATCTTTTCCAGCTTCAATTTTCCATCTTCCAATACTGACCGTATGAAATGGTACTTGAGCTGTATGTGTTTAGTCTTGGAATGAAATGATGAGTTCTTTGCAATATGAATGGCACTTTTGCTATCACTATATAATGTGCCCATATCATGCTTCTTACCCAATTCATCCATAAACCTTTGTAACCAAATCATTTCTTTACTAGCCTTTGTAGCAGCAACATACTTGTTCGGTGTTTGTATGTTCTTCGATTTTTTAGTTAAGTGGCAGGTTGTTCACCTAGGTAAATACATATCCTGTGGATTTCTCCTCTTATTATCTTGTCACTGTATAAAAAATATGTGTCCTGGGCAATGTTTTGAACCACCAAAACATGCTTGGTTGTGGGACCATTCAAATAATAAGAATCCATTTCTTGCCATCCAATGTTATTTTCTGCGGGTTGTTCATTTTACCTTCTTACAACTCTCACATAGCCTTTGCAATATTAGGCCTTATGGAATGTTACATACTTTAAGCTTCAGCGGTGCATATGGAACTTTGACATATAATCCCATTTCTTCTTACTATGTGTGTCTTGTTTTCTCATACTAGTAGTTTGAAATGGTACTTAAAGAGTGTACTAATTTAGTTTTTCATTACGCATATTCATCTTTCAGCTTTTTGTTTGTGCTCATTACGAGACAATGTTAATTTGTAGTTTTCTGTCTCTTTTTCCTATCTCTGGTTATTCTCATACCAAGGATCTGTTTTTCAGCTCCCAAATCCTTCATTGCAAATGAATTTGCCAATTTTTGTTTGAGCACATTTATTTCCTGCATGTTAGACCCTGCAACAAGCATGTCATCTACATACAATAACAATATAATATAGCTGCCATCATTTTTCCTTTTCAGATAAACACAATGATCAGAGTGACATCTAGTATAACCTTGTTCGGACATAAACTTGTCAAATTTTAGATACCACTGCCTTGGAGCCTGTTTTAAGCCATACAAGCTCTTCTTTAACTTGCACACCAATTTTTCTTTCCCTTTTACCTCATATCCTTCTGGTTGCTGCATGTATATCTCTTCCTCCAAATCTCCATGGAGAAATGCTTTCTTTACATCTAACTGTTCAAGATGTAAATCTTCCGCTGCTACAAGACTTAAGATAGTTTTGATTGAAGTCATCTTAACAACAGGAGAAAATATTTCATCAAAATCAATACCTTTCTTCTATGCAAACCCCTTCACCACAAGTCTAGCTTTGTACCTCTGTTTTCCTCCATCTTCTTCCTTCAGCCTGTAAACCCATTTATTCTGCAATGTAATTTTACCTGCAGGCAACCTGACAAAGTCCCAAGTTTGGTTATGCATTAAGGAGTCCATCTCTTCTTCCATGGCTAGCTCCTACTTCTTCCTGGTTTCAACTTGCATTCCTTCTTCATAACATTCAGGTTCACCAGAATCAGTCAACAATAAATAATATAATGAAGGAGAGTATCGTTCAGGTAGTCTACTTATCCTAGTAGATCTTCTAACACCACTTTCAAGTGTTTGAGGTGCCTATTGCTATTGTGGTGGTTGTTGTTGTTGTGGCTCTTGATTATTATTATTTTCAGGCACCTTCACCTTTTCTGTGATTTCATCAAGAACTGTGTATTCTTTGTTTTATTTTTCCTGTTTCTTTTCCTGCAACTCATTCTTATACAATACCTTTTCATTGAATATTACATCTCTGCTCCTAATGATTTTGTGATTTTCATAATCATATAAGCGATAACCAAAATCATTAACACCATATCCAATAAAGGTGCATTTCTTTTATTTTTCCTCAAGCTTGGTTCTATTTTCTTTATTAATATGGACAAAGTCCTCATAACCAAAAGGTTTTAAAAAAGAGTAGTTTATCTTTTTACTTGTCCATGCTTCCTCTGGAATACCACCATCCAAGGAACTTGAAGGCCCTCTATTTATTATATAAATAGCAATATCTACAGCATCTTCCCAAAATTGTAAAGGCAACCCTGCATGCAATCTCATGCACCTTGCACGCTCCATGATTGTTCTGTTCATCCTTTCTGACACACCATTTTCTTGTGGTGTTCTTGGAACTATCTTCTCTCTATGAATTCCATGCTCTGAACAGTACTTATCAAACTCTTTGCTGCAATATTCACCTCCATTTTATGATCTGAGACACTTCAACTTCCTTCCTGTCTCAATCTCAACCAAAGCTTTCCATTTCTTTAAAGTATCAAATACATAAGATTTATTCTGAATACAATAAATCCAAGTTTTTCTAGTTGCATCATCAACAAAAGTAACATAATAATGAGAGCCACCAAGAGATGATACCTGAGAAGGTCCCCATACATCTGTATGCACAAGCTCTAATTTTTCGCTCTTCTTTTATTTCCCAACTTTGAGAAATCTAACTCTCTTCTGTTTTCCATAAATGCAATTCTCACAGAAATCCAAATCAACATTCTTCAAACCCGGAAACAAATTTCTTGAGTGAAGAATCTTCATCCCCTTCTCACTCATGTGTCCGAGCCTATGATTCCATAAAGCTACATCGTCTCCTTTGGAAGTTAAAGAATTAACAGAGTTAGAAATACCATTGCATAAATACAATGTACTAACCTTTTCTCCTTTTGCTATTACCAGGGCTCCTTTGGTGACCTTCCAAGTTTTATCTGTGAAAGTTGTCACACAACCTTCACCGCCTAACTGCCCTGTTGAAATCAGATTTTTCTTCAGATTTGGAACATGCCTTACCTCCTTTAGTAGCCATTGGTTTCCATTCTGTTTTTTTACAAGAACTTTACCCATTCCAACAATTTTACAGGGTTTATCATCACCCAAACGAACTTGTCCAAAATCTCCTTGAACATAGTCATGAAAATATTTCTTATCAGGTGTGGCATGGAATGAAGCCCCTGAATCTACAACCCAAGAATCAGTAACATTTCTGAAAGAAAGAATCAAAGCATCTTGTAACACATCACCTGTCACATTTTCTTCATGATTGTTTTCTTACTGTGTGTCTCCTTCTTTTCTTTTCCTTCGAGATCTAGGTCTTTCTTTAGGTTGTCCTCTTTTCTGCACGTTGAGGGGTTATCTTGGAGTCTAGACTTAGATACGCCTTTCCTTGATTATTTGTAGTATCTAGAACTCTTTCCTGTACCATTCTTCTGAACGTTGCATAAGGGTGCAATGTCACACAGACTTTTCGTAGCATTTCTGCTAAGCAAGATGGCAACAACATCCATCAAACTTTAGTGCTCGATCCAGAGGGATTGCTATTAGCGCAAACTAAACCATTCCAGCTTTCTGGCAATGAGCACAGAAATAAAAGAGCCCTAACTTCATCGTCAAAGTTTACCCCTACAGAACTTAACTAACTGGTAACTGTATTAAAATCATTTAAATGGTTTGCAACAGATCCACCTTCTGACATCTTCATATTAAATAAACGTTTCATAAGAAATACCTTTTTTGAGGCCGAGGGTTTTTCATATAGTTTCGCCAACGCCTTAATTAAACCCTCTATTATTGTTTCCTTCTAAATATTGAAGGCTACCGACGCTGCGAGGCACAACCGTACTGTTCTGAGTTCCTTTCTATCAAGAATATCCCAGTCTGCGTCTGTCATAGTCATCGGCTTCATTGATTTTCCGCTCAATGGTAGGTACATATCTTTCTGATACAGATAATCTTCCATCTGCATCTTCCACAGCAGGAAGTTTTGGCCATTAAATTTCTCGACCCTAAACTTACTATCTTCTGCCATTACTCCCACTTGAACCAGGAACCCTTCTTTCATGCGAGTTTATCAGCCAAATAGACCTTCAACTCCGATACCAGTTTTTAGAAAATTAAATATTATAGAGAAATGCAACATATAAAATCTGTTGAAAATACAAGCACACAAAACACATAAAACCAAAAAGACACGGATATATGTGGTTCACCTATTTTGGGCTACGTCTACCCCAAACAACAAGTCCTTCCTTTCTATTATCTAGCAAAAATGAAGAGACACAACCTCCAGTAGATCCGCTGTAATATCCTATGTTCTCTCTCACAGTCTCCCTCTCTGTTTCTCTCTCTGAGAATACACACACCATACACAGCCGCAATACAATACCCTCATAAAAGTGAGGGGTTGCCTTCTAGGGCAAAAAACCCTAAAATAAAAATAACTTCTACCATCAGATCATCTGCCTAATGAATGGCCCAGATTGACTAGAAATTACTATACTTTTACAAGGCAATTTTACATCTGTTTTTAGCTTCGGGGGCGCTACCCCCAAAACCCCTCGCCAGGGGGGGGGGCTCCATAAAGTCGCAGCCACACCCCCTAGACCCCTAAGGAAGAGTTTAAATATGGGCGGCGTTGCCGCCCCCATTAAGGTACAGGTGGTCCAACGCTGTGATACAAAATAACCAAGATAATCAGGCTCCACACCCAACATCAATAATAGAACCTTGTTGGAAAAATACTTCCTGATGTTGCTTTAACTTAGAATTTACATCCAACGCTTCTTTGATGAATTACTCTAATTGCGATTGACTTTATAACCTGGTCCTTGCTACTTCCAGTTGTGCTTGTTTCTCAATGATTTCTGCTTGATGTTGCGATTTAAGATTTTCAAAATCCTTTTGAAATTGGGCCATGTTTGATTTCATTTGCTTGTTCGAATTAGATTTTTCTTGATCTAACAGTCTCTCTAGTTCTTGTATTCTTTCTTCCTTCTACTTCAGAAACATTTTAACCCCAATAGCTTTATCAACAATGGTATTAGCATATTCCCCTACATACTTTGATAATTTAGTTAAATTTTGAGTAGGATCAGCTAAAGAATCCTTCCAAAAAACGTCAACAGATTCATATGTGAGGTTTGAGGCTGTTTCATTAATTCTTCTCCTTTTATTTCTCTTGACTACAGCCTTATAACTCGAACTGTAAAATATATCCAACGACAAAATTTCCTCAACTTGTAAAACTATTTGTTCTGTAGGGTAGGCCGGTATGATCTCTCGATCACGAGTTTTTGGAACTTATTGTAGTGGATTAAAAGTTTCCACTATCTTCTAGGAATGTTTAGGTGTCTGAAAACTAGTAACTTGATCAACATTGGGATTGGTTTTAAGAGTTTTTATTGCTTCAGAAAACTCATCCCATTCACTACTCAAATTCTTCATGTGGGATTTTTCTGACTGATCATGTGTGGCATGAATGTGTTGAAATTCTTGAGAAGTTGACTCTATTCCATTAATTTCTCTTTTTTCCTGCATCTATATCTCTTGGATTACTTGATCAATTATCTTTTCTGGGCTATCCTTTATAGATTCGGATTCATTTTAAGAATGATCTGAATTGTGAGATTGATGCTCTGATTGACCCGATTCATCCTCAGACATGTATTTTGCTTCATTATCTAAGTTGATACTTGGAGTAGGTTTGTTGACATCTTCAATAGTTAACAAGTTAAGAGGAACTCTCTCTAGTATCTTATTTCTGTATATTTGGAAGGCCTCAAAATCATCTTGGTTAAGTTGACTAACTGCAAACTTAATTATATCTGAAAAATTTTCCATGCCTTGGAAGAGATCATCAAATCCATTTATTTCCTTTATAAAAGGGTTCATTTTGAGCTCTGTGATGTAGTTTTTAATTACATCATTTGGATCATACAACCTCTTTGGCATTACTTCCAAATTCAATAGATTAATCTTCGAAACCTCTTTGTAGGTATGGCCAATATCAAAAAGTGCAAAAGTACCGCATTGTAAAGGGAAATTAGGCCAAACAATCTTCTTAGCATATTTCAGCGGTTTAGTAATACCATTAACAAGATGGTAGGATATCTCTCGTGCAAGCAATTTATCAGGAACATAAAATGGTAGGACGTGGCAAGAAGCATAACTCCCAAATACTCTGACATATGTAAAATTTTTCTGTAAAAACCATCTAACCGCAGAAATAATATATGCACTAGCCTCTTAGGAAACCCTAGGGGATTTCTTATTGAATATCATCTGGTGCATAGGAAACATGAATCCATGGAAAATTTTATAAAAATGCAGATGGAAGTTCGAATCCCAAAGGGCTCTGTGGTAAATGTTGATTGGGGTAGGGTCTTGGGTAGTCCATTTCCATCCCATGGTAGGAAAAATAGAAGATGATTGTGTCCATGACATAGGCAGACATATAAAAGGGAGGTATTTCTCTAAATGAAACACTCCTTTTATTCCTATATTTTGTGATGTGTTTAGATAAACTGTCAGATATGATATTTTCCCAATTTAGAATTAAGGAATTGAATATTGCGTCAATCATTGGAACCCAATCTATGGAAAATCTATTGGTATCAGGCCTTGAAAAAAATCTACAAAACATACCAACAGCATAGCAATAGGGGGAAGGAATTTGGGAAATTCGGTACGTACCGAGTTTGTCTCGCTTCAGCTTTCCCTGGTATTCCTTCCATTCCTTTATGACTTTCATGAGGTCTAGATGCTCTGCTCTAAAGCTTTACAAAAAGGCTTTGTCATATTTCTGCTGTGGGGAGGGTAGATGGTACATTGCTTATAAATATTCTACCCTGAAAGACCCTATGTTTTCTCCCTTTGAATTTTTGAATGCTCTGTTTTCTATGCTTAAGTGGTAAATTATCTACTTAATCATGTATGCGTAAGGGAAATTTTTTGGTCTTGCGGCAACCTTGTGGACGAATGAACATGCAATGTTGAAGTAAGTCACGTTTGAAGTAGATAGCGTTCCTGTTGTAGCGACTTTGGTTATTACCCTTAGATTTTCCTCTTCGAAAAGCTTATGCATTTCTTCCCATGATGAACTACCACAATCCTTATTGCAGGTGGTGTCTAAAAATAAGGGAGACATGTCTGAGTCTTCAGTAGAAAGCGTTTGAGTAATTTATTTTCCTTTCTTGTTCATTTCAATCTTCCTCACTCCGTTAAGTGGTTTCCTGATTTCAAGTAAATAGAGAAAAAAATACAAGTATAGAGAACATATAGACAAATATGTCATCTATATCAAACATGCATGAAAATATATGAATCTATTAAAACCTTTTATTTATATTAAATGCTAGTTAATCATCATTTATCACTTCAAAATCAAATCTCTTATACCTTCGCATGAAATAGACATCAATCAAATTAAGACATTATATATCGGATTTTGGTTTGATACAACATAAGTCATTTCACATGCATGAGTGATTAAATGCCATTAGTTTGCATATCGTAACTTATCACTTTTACCGTTTATGATTTTTACCCATAAATTCCGCGAAATGTGATCTACGCAAATCACACATCGCAATTCTTATGCAGTAATGAATTTGTTTTTGGTTAATTCATGTGAAATGTGAATTGCGCATTCAAGAAGTCAAGAAATTGCAATTTATGGGTTTATAGAGCTTTATGTTTATTGCTTTGTTGGCTCGTCAGGTCCGTGGAATCGCAACTTATGCCGAATTTCTTTATAAGTTTGATTGTTTAAATGAGGTGTGATGCGATAACAAATTATAACGATGATTGGAGTGTTTGTAAGTTTTAAACATAACTTCAAAAAAAGCTTTAGCGTGTTTCACAGCCCGTGTGACTTAACGGATTTGAAGTCTTTTGGGTTGCAAGTTATGCGGTTTGCGACGCGCACTGAGGAAAAAAGCGGAAAACTCAAAGAAAACTTTATTTCCTAAAGTTTTTTGTTTTAAAGATAAAAAAATAAATTTCCTATTTATTTCTAAAGGGTCCCCATTTATTAAAATAAATGGGGGTTGTTGTATAACACAATGATTGGTGATTCACTTGGGAAAACCAGCTATCTCTGACTAACTTTTTTGAAATTTCTAAAACTTATTTGAAATAAAAATAGTTGCAGGAATGAATTTCAAAAAAATAATATCTTACTAAGCAATAACATTTCTCTTATTTACAATTCATAAGAAGCCCTCTTTTAAAGATATAAGTATGAGAATCAATATCAGTCTTTACTCAGTTTAAAAATATAAATCAAGTGGCTCTTACAGATCAGCTTTACTCTTTTATCACAAGTAGAGCCTCTGTACCAGTAAGAAATTTAGGCTTTTGGTAGGGTTACCTTTTACCCAGCAATGATTCATTGTCCCATCTAGTGTTTCTTACAATTTCCAAAAATAAATTCTAACTTTTTGAAACTTTTCTTTTGGTATCATATTTTTATTTACTTAAAACCCATTGTCTTGGCTTGGTAACCAAATGATGACAATGCCATTCACTAGTTATAATTAAACTGATCAAACTGGCTCTTGATGAGACCCCTTGTCCTCTTGATATAATCTCAAGTCATTACCCTATTTTGGTAGGCAGTATTGGTAATGTCAGTTCAACTATTTCGCTATGAACATGGTAAACAAGCTCATGATGAGACTTGTTATCTTTTAAGTTTTTCTAGTTATAATCGTTTTTTTTTTAAATTTCTTTCAAAAAAATTTCCCGGATGGGGTGAATCATTGGTCCTTTTGAGGATTCTGGATGATAATGTGGAGTTTTAGATTGCTTTTCTGTAAAAGAGTCTTTACTATGTTAAAGGTTCTTTTCTTGACTGATAAAAAATAATCATGCTATATAAGGATGTGAGTTCATCAGAGAATAAATAATTTCAGTGAAAATAAAATCTATTTTCCTTTCAAATATTTCGATTGTTTCCTTAACACTTCTTATTTCTATAAGCGATAAATAAAAAAGGATTATCTGAAATTTTATTTTGAAAAGCCAAAAATTTATACTAAGCAACTTTTATTTTTCTAAGGAAAAGAAAAAGACACTACTATACAGGGAATAGAAGGGGTTACCTCCGATGAAAAATATTTTTTCAAAATATGCCCATTAATAGGCAAAGAATCCCTTTTACCTGACAGATCTTGCAATAAGAATGTTGATGGGCCTATTTCTTCAATTATTTGAAATGGACCTAGCCAGAGTTTTTGAAACTTTCTGTGTTTACCTTTTTCCTCATGTTCTTTGTCCCATTTCAATACCAGATCGCCAATTTGAAATATTTTTGGAGTAACAGAAGTTGAATCAAATGAGGCTTTTACTATCTGTTGATGATGTGCATGAGTATGTTTAGCTTTTTCTCTTTCTTCCTCTAAGTTAAGAATTTGACACTATCTAAGTTGTAAAGAAGAAGCAGGAGATTCATCAATAAATTTTACTAAGGAAAGAGAGGGAATAACTACATTGGTAGGAAGTATGGCTTCTTTTCCATAAACAATATTGAATGGGGAAGTGCCGATAGAAGCTTTATGAGTTATTTGATCTTCCCAAAGAGAAAAAATTAATGACTTATACCAATTTCGTTGGTTTCGTTCAACAGTTCTTTTGATTATTATAATCAGGTTCTTGTTTGTAGATTTTGCTAAACCATTTCCTTGAGGGTAATAATTTGCAGAATACTTAAGTTTAAAGCCTCTTTTGATTGCAAATTCCATCATAACAGTTCCTGAGAAGTAAGATGCATTATCAAACATTAAAGCAGTAGGTAAGCCAAACCTGGTTATGATATTTTGGTCGATCAAATCAATGATATTCTTAGAGTTGGCTACTTTTAATGGAATTGCTTCCACCCATTTCGTAAAGTAATCTGTAGGTGTGAGAATATATCTATGTTGTTTGGAAGAGTTAGGAAAAATATCATCGATTATATGTAATCCCCATTTTTCAAATGGTTGTTCGATATTGACTGGTTGTAATGAGAATGCTGGATTCCTTTGTCTTACAGATGCACTTTGAAACATTTTGCATTTTTTTGCAATTCATGAGCATATTTGAAAAGTGTAGGCCAATAGTAACCTGCATGCAGGATTTTGTGTGCTGTCGTATTTCCTCCAAAATGTCCTCTAGTTGGTCCATCATGGAGTTCCTACAAGAATTTATCTGCTACAGATATTTCTAGGCATCTTAGAAGTACAGAATCAAAATTTATTCTAAACAATACATCATTGATTAATTCATATTGCTTAGCCTTTAACCTCAAAGCCCGTTTTGTTTTGTAACTGAGTTGATTTGGAGCATATCCATTCTTCAAATAAAATATGAGATCAGTGTATTGAGATTGTGCATCGTTGAGGCTTACCTCTGATATTTGCACATTGTTACCTGAATATTCTTCTGATGATAGACGGGATTATCCTGTAAGAATTATGTAAAATCCTTGACCTATAACAATTTTAGAGGGTTTAATTTCTACATCTTGTTATTGTAAAGAGGTAACCCAGTTAGCCCTTTTCTATCATAACACTCTTTGCATCAATAGTTGTCTCACTGCAGAGAATGGAACTATGATTTTGGTGAGTTTTTAGGAGAAATGGCCTGAAATTATTTATATCCTTAAAGATAGAAAATGATTTCTTTTTGACAGATGTGTAATTTAGTTCCGCACCTTGCAAATTGGAACTGAAAAATGATATTGGTGCTTCAATTTGTTGGTCATTAAGCTATTTTAAAACAACATTGTATGATGTATCTGATGAAAAACTGTATAAAGTAAGAGGATTAAGAAAATTGGGGGTATTCAGGAATGGAGCATTGACAATGGATTGTTTAATCAAATCAAATGCTTCTCTTTCATTATGTCCTCATTTAAAGACATAATTTTTCTTAATCATGTTCTATAATGGTAAAACTATTTGTGAAAAGTCAGGGACAAACCTTTTAACAAAATTAATTTTCCCACGAAATGACTACATAGCTTTCTTGTAATGTGGGAAAGGAATTCTTTTAATTTCGTCAATTCTTTCAGGATCAATATATATTCCTCTTTTTGACACAATTAATCCTAAAATTTTTCCTTCATATAATTCAAAAAATGATATTTTTGGATTTAAGGATATGCCATACCTTTTACATCGCTCAAAGACTTGTTTTAGGTCATTCATATGACTGGTTACTTATTTAGAAAGGACTATAATGTCATCTAAATAAATAACCACTGATTTATTGATGAGCCCCCTAAATGTTGTGTCCATATCTCTCTAAAAGGTTGCACATGCATTAATTAATCCAAATGGCATCTTTTGATAAGCATAAGTTCCCACTTAGTCCTGAACCTAGTTTTCAATTTGTCATTTGGATGTACGAGAATTTGGTTATATCCCAAGAATCCATCTAGAAAGGACATAAGTTCAGAACCAACTACTGTCTACAATACTTGTTCCATGGTTGGTAATGGAAAGTTGTCCTTCTGACAAGCTTTGTTTAAATTCCTAAAATAAATGAAAATTCTAATATCGTCATTCTTCTTCCTGACAGGTACCAAATTTGATACGCATTTAGAATTCCTGACTAGAACAATGATTTTTTCCTTGAGGATTTTGTTTAGTTCTATTTTGATTTGATGTTCTAGATTTGGATGAATCTTCCTCAATTTATGCTGTATAGGTTTTTTCTTTGAGATCATAGGAATTGTATGTTGAATCACAGAAGTTTCATATGTTTTAAGATCAGTGTAATCCCAATCAAAGAAAATTTTGTACATTCTAGACAATCTGATAAATGATAATCTTTCTTCGGAAGATAGACCAAGACCTAGATTTACATTTTGAGGTTTTTCGTCAATTCCTAGATTTACCAACTCAAATCTTAAGGTGGAGCTTTGAATTTTTGAGTTAGTAACTCTTTTAAACCTATCTTTCAGATCATATAGGTCTTCTAACTTGACAAAAGATTTAGGAATAGGATTTTCATCTTTTTCTTTCTTAATCTGAATGTCATGTTCATTTTCATCCAAAATTTGACTATCATAAGATTCTTAAGATGTTAAGAAATATATGATATCTGAATCATTATTGAATACTCTCCAATTGGTAATATTATCAGGAATAGATGACCTAAAATTTAATTCAATAGAAAATCTATCGGGACTAAACTCTTGGGATGGGATTAACTGTGATGCTATGCTAGCCAGTAGATCTGCACTAGCATTCTACATTCTAGGTACAAAAAAAATGTTGAAGGCTAAGAAATGAATGGTTAATTCTTGGACTAATGATTGATAATGCTTTAAATGTGCAGAATTACAATGAATGGTATCTCTTACCTATCTAACAATGATTTCTGAATCTCCTAGGAATTTTAGATATTTGGTATTAATATCAATGGATTTGTACAAACCTTGAACTAATTCTTCATATTTAGCTACATTTTTTGTACAACCAAATTCTAATCTATAGTCTAACATGGTCTTTTCTCCTAAAATACATCCAGTGCCTACACCATCTTTAGATTTAGAATCGTAAAAATAAAGAGTCCAAAATAAATAATTAACTATTGTTCCATCTACAAAATTTATACATTTGGAACTATTTGGCTGGGAAAAATTCTCGATCTGAGAAACAACTGCATTATCAAAGAAAGGTGATGGTTGAGCATTGAAATTTCCCAAAAATGATCTTGCTGAGTAGTTTCTGATAATGTTATTATTGAATGCTACTAGCTCATTTACTCCTTCAATATCAGTGACTATATGCTTCATGAAAATTTTGACAGTCTGCCCAAATTTGATTTGGCTTTCCATTATATGGTAACCACATATGTGATCAGTCTGTTGCGAAATAACCATGAATTTTTTTAGACCAGTCTCGAATTAAAACTAGGCCGTAAAATTCAGGAATATCGTCCACCAATATATCAATTATTTGAGTAACCTTGGGATTTGATGACAATCTGATGGAAACAAATTTATTTCTCCTACCACCTCTACTATGGTTCTATCAAGTTGTACTATATGAATAGGGGAACTCTGAGGAGTTATGTTCAATTTAGCACATACCACTTTTGGAATTATATTAGAGGAAGTACCTGAGTTTATTAAACAATTATGAACGTTTTTGTTATAGATCTCATAGGTTAAGAGAAATGGAGGATTATGAGAGATGGATCGATCACTTATCACAATCAAGTCTGTGGCATATATTTTAGTTGAAGGAGAAGGTGTCTTACCCATTTCATTAGCAGCTTGTACTATTACTAGAGCAGGTAAGTTTGAAGCAGGAACCACATTTAAGTCTCTAAGTAAGATCTTCTATTGCTTCTTCAATTTAGTAAGATCGTGAATTGAAATGTTGGCCCCGGTTTTCTTCATATATTCAACTACATTAGACTCAATAGTGTCTGAGACTACCATTGTCTTAGATGCAGGTGAAGTATCTGAAGTAACGAGACTTGTTTGTGTAGCCTTTGAAGTAGACTTTTCGCTTAGTGATTTATCCTTAGTAGGAGTTGAAATATTTTGCTATTGATTTGGTTGTGTTTCTTCAGTAGTATTTTTGCTCCTTGTGCTCACAGGTAAAGCTTCATGTTGCTCTTCATTTGGTAGGATGAAATACCACATTCCATTTATTTCAACTTCTTCTTCTTCATATATTTTCTCTTCCTCTATCTCTTGATCAAATTCCACATTAGATATGCTATTGGGAGGTTGAGTATTAGAGGATTGACCTTTCTTGAAGTTTCTGAAAGTCTTTTTTTAGCTCAAATTTTCAGCGACTTGTTTCTTGATATTTTCCATCTCGTTTGTCATAGTCTTCAAAAAATTTTGAAGACCTTATACGTCAAAAGAGTCTTTTGGTATCTTCTTTTTAGAATCATCTTTGAAATATACCTTTTTTGATTTTCAATCCTCTTGAGAATTATTTTTCTGAAGAGTTGTTATGTGTTTCTCTACAGATAGATATTCCTTCATATTTTCTGCGAGTGTTGGCAGTTTTTCTCTGTAAAAAAAAATAGCTATATTGGATGGAAGAGATGAACTGTACCACTCAATTTGAACTTCTACACCAGGAACTACTGTAGTAGGAATTTTATTGAGTAATTTATTAAAACTTGAATTGAAATCTTTTATCTTCTCACCTATTTTATCTTTTATATTTTACAAATCATTGATGAGCGTAGCAATAGTCCTCCCATCGCCAAACTTAGCTATAAATTGTTCTTCGACCATATTCTAGGTAGTTATAGAGCAGGCAAGTAGTGAAAAATACTAGGATCCTACGGATCCTTTTAGAGAATATGGAAATAATATTGCAACGCAATCCTCTTCAACTAATCCATTTAGATTGATGAGTAACATAAATTTTTGAATGTGTTCTTCTATCGGAAGACCATCATTAGGATTAAATTTAGGTAACCATCTTTTAGGTGATATTGGTAGAGCGTGAAGAGGAGCGGGCATATTTACAGCCCCTGGATTATTCCATGGATTTACTGCCACTAGATTTTGAATAGGTTGAATGGGTGGAGTTTGAGTTGAAGAAGAGGTAGGCTAAGTGCTAGGACTAGTTTAAGGGATACTAGTTTGAGTACTGGAACTAGTCAAAGTAACACTGATTGTTGGAATGGAAGTTGTGGAAGTGAGCAGAGGTAATGGAGGTGAATGGGATAAGATATCTCTTGCGATTGACTCTGATTGAGTCCTCTTTAGTCTCTTTTGAGTATTATTGATGGGAAATTCAAAAGGAAGAATTCCTGTCTTTTGACTTTTTGATCGAGTTAATATTCTTTGAGGTTGTAATGAAGACGTTATACTGATATCTGATATTTGAGAAGATTCCGGCTTTTCACCAGAAATATATACTCTCTCTAACTTTTCTATCAAAGACTGAACTTTTGGGGAATCTTGATGGGAATCAAGAGATAATATGGGTTGAGTACCACTAGGAGACTTAGGAGAAGGATGACTAACTTCAGATTTTAAAGATGAGGATCTAGATAATTTTTTGGAAGTTGGTGGGGATCTAGAGAGAGAGACTCTTAGATTGACCTTTAGATTGATAAGATATTTTTTCCATTCACAGGGCCCTCCTTCTAGTGCCATAATGTTGAGGCCTCAGAATTCCGTTGTTGAAACATGGGGGAAAACCACTTGGTTCGGATCTTAAATCAGCTCCTTTTCCGTTTGGTGTAGTGGCTCCGACTGGGGATGATGAGAAAAGTTTCCCAGTAAGGATGATTTTGAGGGGGTTGTGATTATATAACATTTAAATGGAGAATGATTTTAATCTATAATATTCATCTTTCTAACCGATTTATTCTACTATATACCCAAGGCGTTTCTTCCTTTATGAGATCTAAAGAGATATCCTTCAACTATTAGTAATATAGCTCATTTAACAGTTGAAAGAGATGAAAATTATGTCAGATGATTCTTCTAACAAAGTATTTTAACTAGAATAATTGTGAAAATATATGCATTCATATGTGTGATTATACATTCAATAAGAAATCATAGAAAAATATTAGAACATAAGTGCATGTAACATTCAATAAAAATATGATTGTCAATCTATAAAGCAAGAATTAATACAAGTGAATAGAAGTACCATATGTACGAAGTTCTATTCATGTAAACTGATAGTAACTAATATGCTCCTTCTCACTTTCAAGAAATTTAAAGGGTACAGTAGTGCAACATTAGTTAAAAAAATTTAATTGTCAAGATATAATAGATGTGTTCCATTAATTCATCAAAGCATTCACAAACTTACAATAGTGCATTCTTTGCAATTTTTTTTGAAAAATTTCTGGAACCTTCTCTAAATGCATGAGAGGGGTTTAAATACTAAACTAACTATATTCTAAAATAAATTATTACAAAAATAGAGAGGAGGTTTCAAACAACCATCCTTGTAAGGCTAACTTAAACTACTATCTAGGAAAATAAAGAAACAATAATATTATGAATTCCACCCTTTCTCTTGGATTTGGTCACAAAGTTGACAAATATCCAGCATGGGCTTGAGTTGAGCTAGCTGCAAAATCCCCGATCTAATCTGTCCCTTGCATACTATGTTTGAGAGCACTGGCTGTGATATTCTTGTTGAATCTATTAAAGCCTGTAGGATCTGGTATTGATGATAAGGTTTGATTAGAAAATTCCAATAATTTTCTCGGTCAAACTTATTTACCTTTTTTATTATTTCATCCCGTGTGTCTTCCTTTCACTGCCACTATGATTCTAGAAGTTTTACTTCTGAGAACACTTCAAACGTGTACTCTTTGATAAGTTCTTCTTTCACCAACTATTCACACACAAATTCAATAATTTCCTTTGATAATCCCGATGCTTTCGCCGCTGCTTTCTCTTCCTTCTTTAGTTGTGCTTCCCAATCTTTGAATAGGATCTCGTGGAAATTATCTACCTGGGGTAGATTAGCTTCCTTTCCTAAGTCTGATGCTTGCCATTGAATGTGTTTGTTGATATTCTTCTCGAACTTCTCAAATTCAAGTTTCTGGATATTGTGGATCAGTATTTTATTTGAATCATAATAAGAGTCAATAATAGAAGCTTGTTGGAAAAATACTTCCTGATGTTGCTTTAACATAGAATTTACATCCAATTCTTCTTGGATGAATTTCTCTAATTGCAATTAACTTTGTAACCTGGTCATTTCTGCTTCTAGTTGTGCTTGCTTCTCAGTGATTTCTGCTTGATGCTGCAATTTAAGCTTTTCAAAATCCTTTTGAAATTGGGCTATGTTTGATTTCATTTGTTCGCTGGAATTAGATTTTTCTTGATCTAACCGTCTCTTTAGTTCTTGTATTCTGTCTTCCTTCTGCTTCAACAACATTTTAACTTCAGTAGCTTTATCAACAGTGGCAGTAGTATATGCCCCTGCATATTGTGATAATTTAATTAAATGTTCAGTAGGATCAACTAAGGAATCCTTCCACAAAACATCAATAGATTCATCTGTGAGGTTTGATACTGTTTCATTAGTTCTTCTCTTTTTATTTCTCTTGACTACAACCTTATAACTAGGATTGTAGAAGATATCAAGCGACAAAAATTCCTCAACTTGTAAAACTATTTTTTCTGTAGGGTATTCTAGTATGATCTCTCGATCATGAGTTTCTGGAACTTGTTGTAGTGGATTAACAGTTTCCACTATCTTCTGGGAATTTTCAGGTGTCTGAAAAATAGTAACTTGATCAGCATTGGTATTGGTTTTAGGAGTTTTTATCGCTTTAGAAAACTCATCCCATTCACTACTCAAATTCTTCATGTGGGATTTTTCTGACTGATCAAGTGTTCCATGACTGTGTTGAACTTCTTGAGAAGTTGACTCTGTTCCATTACTTTCTCTTTTTCCTGCATCTCTATCTCTTGGATTACTTGATCAATTATCTTTTCTGGGCTATCCTTTCTGGATTTAGATTCATTTTCATAATGATATGAATTGTAAGATTGATGCTCTGATTGACCCGATTCATCCTCAGGCATGTCTTTTGCTTCATTATCTAAGTTGATATTTGGAGTAGGTCTGTTGACATCTTCAATAGTTAACAGGTTGAGAGGAACTCTCTCCAATCCCTTATTTCTATATATTTGAAAGGCTTCCAAATCATCTTGGTTAAGTTGACTGGCTGCAAACTTAATTATATTTGAAACATTTTACATGCCTTGGAAGAGATCATCAAATCCATCTATTTACTTTACAAAAGGCTTCATATTGAGCTATGTGATGTAGTTATTAATTACATCATTTGGATCATACAGCCTCTTTGGCATTAATGCGAAATTCAATAGATTAATCTTCGAACCCTCTTTGTAGGTATGGCCAATATCAAAAAGTGAAAAAGTACTGCACTATAAAGGGAAATTATGCCAAACAACCTTCTTAGCATCTTTCAGCTATTTAGTAATACCATTAACAAGCTGGTAGGCTATCTCTCATGCAAGCAATTTATCAAGAGCATAATATGGTAAGATGTGGGGAGAAGCCACTAGGGGAATTTTGAGGTCTAAAATGGGCCTCCTAAGGAAATTATAAAATAATATGGAAATTATAAAATAAGATTTGATTACATCATCATATTTTAGATGGAAAAAAGAAAAAGAAAACTATTTTTTCAACTCGTATTTTCAACTTATCTCCCAAAGTTTTTACTCAAATTTCGAGCGGGAGTACTCGTTGGATGCAAAATTTAATTCCTCATCCAAGGAGTACCCATGTTGCATACTTTTGATGGATCCTGCTACCTGAAAAATGATAAATACATGAAAAACATGATTGCAATCACGTTTTTTCATGTATTTCTCATTTTTCGTTTAGCAGGGTCCATCAAAAGTATGCAACATGGGTAATACTTGGATGAGAAATTAAATTTTGCATCCAATGAGTACTCCCACTCAAAATGTGAGTAAAAAATTTGGGATATAATTTCAAAATACAAGTTCAAAAGTAGTTTTATAATTTTATAATTTTATAATCTTTTTACCCTTTTACTTAAAAAATGTGAATCATCCCCCATGGTTGACATCATCATCTTGAATCCTATTGGTTATTATAAAGTTAATTTTGGTTGTGAATTTTTCTTAGGAGGCCCATTTTAGACCTCAAAATTCCCCTTATGATAACTCCCAAATACTCTGACATATGTAAAATTCTCCTCTGCAAACCATCCAGCCACAAAAAGAATATTTGCGCTAGCCTCTTCAGAAACCCTAGGGGATTTCTTATTGAATATCATCTAGTGCATAGACAACATGACTCCATGGAAAATTTTATAAAAATACAGTTGGAATTCTGAATCCCAAAGGGCTCTATGGTAAATATGGATTGGGGTAGGGTCTTGGATAGTCCATTTCCATCCCATGGGAGGAAAACTAGAAGAACAACAGATTGTGTCCATGACATAGGAATACATATAAAAGGGAGGTACTTCTCTAGATGAAACACTCCTTTTATTCCGATATTCTGTGATGTGTTTGGCTAAACTGTCAGATAGTATATTTTCCCAATTCATAATTAAGGAATTGACGATTGCGTCAATTAATGGAACCTAATCTACTGAAAACCTAGTGGTATCAGGTCTTGAAAACAATCTACATAACTTACCGACAAGATAGCAATAGCGGAAAGGAATTTGGGCAATTGGGTATGTACCGAGTTTGTCTCACTTCAACTTTCCCTAGTCTTCCTTCTATTCCTTTATGACTTTCATGAGGTCTGAATACTCTGCTCTAAACCTTTGCAGAAAAGCTTTGTCATATTTATGTTGCGAGAAGAGTAGATGGTACATTTCTTGTAAATATTCTGCCCTGAAAGACCCTATGTTTTCTCCCTTTGAATTTTTTAATGTTTTGTATTCTATTCTTAAGTGGTCAATTACCCACTTAATCATGTCTATGTAAGGGAGAATTTTTGGTCTTGCGGCTACCTTGTGGACAAATGAACATGCAGCGTTGAAGTAAGTCACGTATGAAGTAGATATCGTGCATGTTGTAGCAACTTTGGTTATTAATCTTGGATTTTCCTCTTCGAAAAGCTTATGCATTGCTTCCCATGATGAACTGCCGCAATCCTTATTACAGGTGGTGTCTGAAAATAAGGGAGACATTTCTGAGTCTTCAGTAGATAGCGTTTGAGAAATTTCTTTTCTTTTCTTGCTCATTTCAATCTTCCTCACTTCGTTAAGTGGTTTCTTGATTTCAAGTAAATATAGCGAACATTACAAGTATAGAGAACATATAGAAAAACCGTCATTTATATCAAACATGCATGAAAATATATGAATCTATTAAAACCTTTTATTTCTATTAAATGCTATTTAATCATCGTTTATCACTTCAAAATCAAATCTCTTACACCTTCGCATGAAATAGCTATCAATCAACTTAAGACGCTAGATCTCGGATTTTGGTTTGATACGACATAAGTCATTTCACATGATTGAGTGATTAAATGACATTATTTCACATATCAAAACCTATAACTTTTACCTTTTATGATGTTTACTCATAAATTCTGCGAAATGCGATCTACGCAAATCACATATCGCAATTCTTATCCGGTAATGAATTTGTTTTCGGTTAAGTCATGCGAAATGAAAATTGTGCATTCAAGAAGTCAAGCATCTACAATTTATGGGTTTTTAGAGCTTTATGCTTATTTCTTTGTTGGCTCATCAGGTCTGCGGAATCGTAACTTATGCCGAACTTCTTTATAAGTTTGATTGTTTAAATGAGGTGCAATGGGATAACAAATTATAACGGTGATTGGTGTGTTTGCAAGTTTTAAACATAACTTCAGAAAAATATTTAGCGCGTTTTGTAGCTCGCGTGAATTAATGGATTTTAAGTCTTTTGGGTTGTAATTTATGTGGTTTTTGATGCGAAATAAGGAATAAAGGGGAAAACTCAAAGAGAACTTTATTTCCTAAAGTTTTTTGTTTTAAAGATAAAAAATAAATTTCCTATTTATTTCTAAAGGGTCCCCATTTATTAAAGTAAATGGGGGATGTTGTACAACAGGACCTAACCTAAATGTCAACAGAAGTTGAAGTGCCTCACCATCCTGAAAAATCTTTGAACCTTCAAATGGTAAGCCATAAAATACCAATGGTTTTTTGAGATCAACGGGTGAATGCATATGGTTGTCATTAGCTATGACAAGACAACCATTAATGAATATATGGTTGATTTGATTAGATATCTGAACATGGATAGATAGGTAGTTGGAAAGATCAGATTCTTTAATTTCCCAAGGATGAGGTAAATTAACCGGACGAGTCTCAGGAAAGAGAAAATTCAAGCGATTGGTACCCACACATATGGTGGATTGTAATACATAACCTACTTGTACCTGATCACAATCTGTATCACCATGGAAAGAGTAAAAAATATTTGAGACAATGGCCAGTGTACTCTCTTCAACAAATAAATCAAGGCATATAGGTTTATGCATATGAGGTGATAGAGAATGGAAATATGTGCTCGGAGGTACATCACTCGACTCATAGGATTTCCAAGAAGAGTTTACATTTGAAAAGATGACGTTGAGAGAAGAGTGGAGCACAAACACCCTAATTTTAGAAACCATAATTTGATTGGGTCCAAGGGTCTAATAAGGACCTTGAAAACCTGACATCACCATCAGCAGAAGATGAACTTCCTCAACTTCCTAATGAGTCCCTGAACCTTCAAAAGGTGAATCATCAAATTTTGGTGGCCTTATAAGATCAAGAGAAGTATATGAATGAAAATGACCAGAGGTGTGAGTGACTAATATTCCTATAGAATTACAGTCGTTGAAGCCACCAATTTGACACATAAGGCTCTCCTTGGATTAAGCGTGAAAATAAAGCAAACAGGAGACCATATTGAGTTTTCCGAGATGTAAGGTCTTCTTCTTCACATGTTAAAGAATGCAGATGGGAGTGATCAGGAACAAGAGATTCAACATTCTAATACTCTAATTGTGGAAAATCACCCTCATGTACATGATCAAATTCAACATAAGTATGATAAATATCTAAATGATTTGAAGAAACCATTGGTGTAGTGGAAAATAAATAAGGTTATAATGGATGACAAGGTTCAAATGGAGGGGCACCAATTGCACCAAGACTCACATCCTACACATTGGTGTTGGCGAGAGGGAGGAATGAATTTGCATGCATGTCATGGTTCGTGGATTTAATAGGAAAATCAACTTTATCTTAGACAAGACCAATTATTTACCAACAGGTGAATTAAATTCATAAAAAATCATAGGCACATGTTTAACGGGCTCGAGTTGGGTTTTCATCCACAGGAAGAGATGTTACATCAACTTGATCTTCAGATTCACATTCAACATGATGTATGAGAGATTCATAAGCTATACAAGTTGGTTCATCACCCTGCAAGCATTCTTCATCATCTAAACTATTTATGACTGGAAATTCATTAGGTAACTTATCAAAAGGAGGATGAGAAACTTCACGAGCATGAATTTCCTCCTTCGAGGCTCGAGGATTTTGCTGAATCACAAAAATAGGAAAGACAAGATTAGGGATAAGATCTAGAAAATTTGTAACTTGTAGATAATCATGATGCTCATAACAATCAAGATTTGTTTCAGATGGAATTTGTTGTAGATAAATGCAAATCATTCATTGAAATGTTTCTCTCAAATACACCCAATCAACAACTCTTTCAGGAAATTCAGAACGAAGAGGAACAAACCTAGTGGAAATTTTTTTTAATGAATGTTGAGGCCTCATCCTAAGTTGATTTATCCTTTTGAAAACTTATTGAAAATCATACCCATAAAATTCTTGTCAGAGCTTACTTATGAGTTGCTTGAATGAATGGATGAAAGCTGCTAGAAACGTGTGGCATCACTTCTTGACACGACCTTCGAGCATGAGGGTAAACAACATACTCATAACATATTTACAATGTATTATGTTAGAGTGACAATAATGAAGAACTTGAAGCGTGTGTCCAAGTACCGTATTATAACCCTCACCATCAAACTTCCACTATGACAAGTGATAGATTACTTCTGTGGGCATTCCAAGATTAATATTTTTAGAAAATAAGTTCAGGATAGAAATTTGGGATGGAGCCATTTATAGATATGAGACTAAAATGCAGGCTCCAAGGGGTCATCTTGTCATCTGTCCCTCCTTTTAGTGCCAAATTTGTTAATGGGCTAGAATGTACTGCCAATAATTAGGGGGTCTTCCGTATGTGAAGTCTCAATTATACCTCACACCATTTGGGATAGGAGCCCCATCTAGTATGTGGGCTTGACTACCACCATGAATGTTTTCGCCCTTGTTCGTCAAATGAAAGTTGTTAGAGTGAATACAAGAATGGAATGCCGAAAAAATGAAACAAAATCAACCCAAGATTGAGAAACTAAAGAAAGAGGTACAAGCATGTCACAACAACAATAAGAAAGAGTATGTCATTAGAAGGATCAGTGAGCCAAACCCAGCCAAACATGCACGAGCATGAACATGCCAGAGGTTAATTGTGAATTAGTTCAAAATAGATCACTGACATGGCAAGAAATAGGTAAGCACATATTCGAAATCCAACATACACGCAACAACTATGAATTTGTCCATAACATATTGTGTATATGAAAGAAAACACACAAATACAATGAAAATATCATATAACCAATACAACCACCATGTGTAAGCATGGAAATAAGTGCTAATTATGAAGAACATATTATTAATGTTGCTGCGAATTCAAGTATGTATCTTGCATTCTGTCAAAGCCTAACAACGAAACATGGGTTTCTCATACCATTTCCCAATGCAAAAACCATAGCCTCACTGAAACCTTGTCTACTGGATGCCAAGGGTTGAGTGCCTCTAGTTCTCAAGCACAAATCAAATATCTAATCCTAGCCTAAACTCAAGTACTAATTCTCCTCCACAATGAGGCATGAGGGCACAATTATAGAGGGGAGGTGATTATTCACCTACTATGACCTTTGACCTACCCTCATGACTCTTGAACTTCCTCATTGTTCCCTCATGCCTATTGCCTTGTACATTCTCAATCGATATTAGCATAGTTGCTCACACCATGAATAGAACATTTACACATTGATAAAAGAGAAAATGTGAGGAGAGTGAAGAAGGTTTTAATAAAATCTAGGGTTCTTATTGCCAATACTGTTGTGAAACTGGGAAGACTTGAATGAGTTGTTGAATTTCTTGCTTTTGTGCCTTTCTTTCATCCATCAACCTTTTGATGTGGTGTTGGTTCCTAAAGAATATGTTGAAACACCTTTCCATCTTGCAATTTTTGTGAGAAACCTTAGCTCTCTCCCACATGGGTCTGCATTCTCATCCTTCTTCACTCTGCAAGAAAATTATAGTATTCATACATATTGGTAATCAAAGAACAATACTATAAATTTAAAAAATAACCATGAAGAACAAAAAGAAACTTTGGACCCCTGGATAGTCCTTTCTCGTGCTATGGCTTTGTCAATGTGTGTGGGAATACTGACATTAACCCCAAGATGCTTGAAATCCTCATTATAAATAATTCATATACCACTCACACAAAGTGTCGAGTTTCTATAATGACCCTTTAAGAAGAGGAGTTGATTGTTTCTATCCTTGATAAGGCTCATTGAGGAAATTTTCTTGAGCAACAGAAACATGTAAATCTTGTATAACCATCTTCAACCTAGTGCTATGATTTTAGGCATGAGTGGGAGGATTTGGAGTGACACTATTGGTGTAACTAGCATGTTTCCTTTTGCATTTGTCTCTCCAAGAATGATGCATGTGCTTAAATGTCTTCCAGAATTTAATTCCATGTATTACACTCACTTGACCAGTCACATCATATGCATGGTGAAGCCTCGGCTTCATATCACCCACTTATGATTAACTATATTCTTGCATCGCATGTTCTAATAAATGACTGACCAATGCATGGTTGGTGAATCCTCTTACAACTTGAATAGAGTGGGAGTGATATCAACTCTTGGGTGTTTATTATATACATGTGTGTGTGCAAATGTGCACTACGTTGTCTTCCCTCTGTTATGTGAATACATTACCAACATTTTCTTATTTTGATGCTATCTCTGCATTATTTCAAGTGTGGCCCTTTTATGTTTTTAATGCATCAAAGTCATACTCCCTTTTATTCAAAGAACCACTACCCCATGACTTGTGATATTTTATGAATTGGTCCCGTTATATCCCTTTTTCTACATGTATATATATCAATTGGCAAGTCGCAGGTCCAGGTTATGGTGTTAAGAAGAAGAATGCAACTAAATCACGATCTCGACGTGTGTTTGAGTTGCTCCTTAGAGGGTGTCGCTAAGTCGCAGATATCTTTTCCTGGCCACACTTCCAAGTTCCTAAAATGTGATCTTGTGACCTAGAGAAAAGTGGCATATGCAAGGTCACACTGTCACCAAAGAGCATAGGTTGCGCTAGCCATTAACTTATTTTGAAAAGTGATTTTGCGAGCAACCCTAGAAAGTTTGCATAGTTGGAATACAATGGATTTCATATTTTTTTTTGTTTCTCACGAGAGGTTCAACAATGCAACTTTGTGACTTGTGAGATGTGAAAAATAACGAGCATCAATGAGGCCTTTATTGTCATTTTCAAAATTCCTCCATTATTTCCTAAAATATCCTTTAGAGATTCTCTGTAGATTGTCCCATCACTATGAGTGAGTCTTGTGTTTGAAACACAATTTTTCTCAAATGGCTCTTCCATTGCCACTACTATGTACTTCTTTGTCATATATAAAAATAGATCAATGTATGAACATAAAGTTCATGTGCTCACACGCTGATCTTTGCGTACCATCTTGTTCCCTTTAGTGTAATCGCTCAGAGACATTTGACACCGAATAAATAAAACATCAATGCTTTATAGCATGTTTTGTATCATGCTCTACCTGTCATTTCAAGCTGCCTTCAAGTGGCCCCGTCAACAAATTCATTTCTTGCTGCCTCCCTACATGCAACCATGAGAGTGGGGGGTGGCATGAATCAATGTCTTATGCACCACATATTTGCGACTTAGATACTTGAAAAGATCGCATAATCTCAATTTCGTCCAGGTCACATTTTCTGGTCATTTTTGAAGAAAAAGAATGTGACTTGGCTACTTGAGTTAGTGAAAAGAAGGTCACATTGAAGGGTGGCAACATGTGAATTGTGGTCCTCTTTCCACCTTAATACATAGTTCCCATGCTATTTAAAAGGTTCTGTATTATCTAGACATTATTTAAATGATGATGCATCATTCAAATGGCTTCAACTCCTCCTGTGATAGGTTTTTCAGTATTACAATAATACGAGACCAACGTCTAGTTTGTATTTCCAACTTCGTGTTGACAATCCTTGCAATAGTACCTTACAATGTAACGCTTTACATTATGGCTTATTCACTAAGAACCCCTCTTAGTATCATGAACAATGAAAGATATGCAGTGTGGCTGCCTGTTGTTTCTCAACAACTCTCAAATATTGTGCAACACTATTGTACTTTTGATAGCTACAGCATAACTTCTATGCCCACCCAAAATTTTCCAGGTGTTGACAACGAGTGACCAAAATTCAATTTTCCCAAAATGTCAGGATAATGGTGGGGTGCTGATGATATTCCAACGTATGGCATGACCAATGCCTTATGGTTTGAAGTTTTCAATGCAAAATATATCGCACCCGTGGTGGTTCGCTCACACTATTGACACATTACCTTGTTGGAAAAAATACTAAGAGGGGGGGGGGGGGGGGGTGGGTGAATCAGTATTTAGGACTTACTCAACAATTTTTAATTTTTCTTACTTCAAAACACATACGCGACTTTCCTGAAGCCAACTCGCTTATACACGGGGATATACATAATAAAACATGCGTATGTCCAACAATCTTATTATGCAGATAATTCTTCACTTATATCATTCCATCATTCATTCATTAGATGTTCAATAAATAGTAAGCATGTGCAGTAATAATAGAATAAACCATCACACATAAGCAACACACATGAACACCAGGATTTTAGGTGGAAACCCAAGTCAGGAGAAAACCACCGCTGTCGTTGTCTCAGCCTTCAATATTTTATTATAGAGAAAACATCTTACAACCATGTACTGGCGCAAACTCATACCAGCATGTAGGCACCCACCTGCAGAAGGCTACAACCTTCTCTCGTTTACCAACCTCTCCTGGAAGGGAGTCACGACCCCCTGCTCTCGTTTACCAGCCTCTCGGGGAAGGGAGCTACAACCCCCTACTCTCGTTTACTAGCCTCTTCTGGAAGGGAGCTACAACCCCCTGACTGAAGATTACAACCCTCAGCTCCACCGTGGACCACATTTCATCAATTTTCATACTGGATCCAACAGCTTCCACACAACATACCTTGTAGGCCACCAAATTTACTTATTTTCTTCAGAGGTGCATCCTTAATTCAACAATCTGTTACCCATTCCAAACAGATATACTTCAAAGTGAAGTATTCATTCACAACCCTTATACGTTCTTCATGATTGAACCAGGAATTAATCATCATCTGATCTAAAGATCTTGATCAATCATCATATTCACAGGTGCGCCATAGATTCAAATATATCAAAGTTTATTCATACAGATATCTCTAAAAGAGATTCGTTTATTATCCACCCTTTCGTACGCACACCCTTCTTCATGATTCTCATCACCTTATATAGTTTTTTCTTTTAATAAAACCTTGGGTCAAAACCAGGAACTGCTAATGGTATTCCTGGACGGGGTCAAAATAGATAATCGGGATCAACAATCTACTATAGTCATGACCTCCCCAAAACATACAAAATTTCTTTTACAACACGAAACGACCCAAAAAGGAACTTTATCTCCGCCATATAAGTTTATGATTAATAAATCATTTACAATGGATTGGCGTGGTCATAATCTTTAAAAATTAGCTCCGGCCCCCCACCTATATGGTTAACAAGCCAATCAAATTCCCACTCCGTATGCTGGATAATCCTTCGTGCATCTTCATCAAGCGAACACCGTCCGATGACCCCTTCCCAAATCAACGGTGCTCATCAATTTCACTGGACATTTGTGGTCGAACAATAATGCGCGATGGCACGTAGTGACAGGCAATTTTGTAGAGTCATACAGGGACGTGTGTTACCCGATCAATGGAATCGCCACCCAACTGGAAATTACCACTTATCCCCAAATGGCGGTGCGAAATGGACAAACCGGCTTCATAAAACCCGCACGTGATTCCTTTCCTTCTCTTAGTGCCACTGACTCAGCAATTAAATATATTCATATAGCCTTTCGGTTATTTTAAAACTTTACACTGCCTCCGTAACATTACTTTTAATCAAATTTCAATGAAATTTTAACTCGGACTTCAATCTTCAAACAAACGGGATTTCATTCTTTGACCCTGGGCCCACATCGTAGTTGGAACACTTGAATGTGCGATATTGCGATCGTGCGATGGCGCGATGATCACACGTCACAAACAATGGAACTTGTGATGGCGGAAATAACAAATGTGCGATATTGCGATAATCGCATATCGCAACAATCAACAAACTCTGGCTTGGGCGGAGGGTGATTTTGCAACATTGCGATGTTGCGATGGTGCGACGGCGCGACGATCGCACATCGCAAATATCCACATCAACAAGACATTTAAACTTCAAAACTTGCGATCTTGTGATTTGCGCTAAGGTGGTCGGGACCACTTTTTCTTTCCTTTTCAGAAACTTAAAGGACCTCCGCTGTTTTAATCAATTTCCTTCATACTTGGTTGTTAAGGGCTTAAACGCCCAAAATGACTATTTTTAAATAAACTCTACTCCTCCGTAGTCTGGAAATACAAATGTCTTCATTCCACTGTTAAAACGGCGCTGTCCATCCTTTTTGAATGCGTGTTGCTGTTCACCAAAAACTCTGCTGCGCCTTTGTATTCTTTTCTCCCATTCTGTCTCTGCTCCTTCTGTTCTTCTTTGCTGACCTTTGTCAATTATTTTTCCATCAACTTCATTAAGTAGGTTTCCATCAAGAACAACACTCTGCATCATATTGCCAATCATTTCCAATCATCTCATTTCATCAATTAGGTTTCCATCAAGGACAACATATGCCAACAATCTCCCCCTTTGGACTTGATGGCAACTATGATGGTGTTTGATCACCACAACAGATAGATACGTCAAATACTATGATAATTCCCCCCTATTCAAACACCATGATACTGTCCCCCTTTGACATCAAGGGCAAAGGGCGGATCAAAACCAAAATAGGATTTTTCTTGTCATGTAGACAGAAGAGCTCTGTGGATCTGATGTGCGCTAAAGTTGCCATGCTCCCCCTGAGTTCATGTTGAATTTTCAAACATATTTTCCAATGAAGTACATGACTCTATGACCTTTCCTATCACCAAGAACTCATACATACATCAATGATCCAACCAAGTGGATTTACAAATTTGACAAGTCCTTACATGAATGAATATTACAGTTTCACATCATAGGTCTCAACATGACCTTTTCATCAAATTACAAATATGAAATTTTTGTAACTAATACCAAAAAGACCTTAAGAGAGAGATCAGAATTTAGAAACATCGTAATGCCAACAATGCATTACACTCAGCAAGGCTAATGCTCCTCTTGAAACTATGCATCCAATGCATCCTTTCCAAATGACCAACGCTCCCCCTTAGCTTCTGGATCCTGAACACTTTCAACAGCAAATAATCAAGGCATCTTCACCCAATATCAGAGAATGAAATATAAATATAAGAGCTGAAACATCACCAGAGAAACCAAACAGCACCACAGCTTGTGCTGAAAAATGCTGACCTAGAAAAATTTGTCAACAACCAACCATACGCGGTTTTCTGTGTATAAACTTGTGTATGGAAAGTGAAATACTAAAAATTTCACACTCCTTTTTCTCCTCCTGAATTTGTACCACCTGTACCTGTCTTCTTCACATCAGATGCACTGTCAGAAATAAACATAACCAGAATTACCAAATCAACCATGAGAATCACCATACATTGCTCCCCCTGTGATGATACATTACTTATTTCTATAATGTATCTCACATCACTCCTACAGTCATTATGAGAAGTAAGCTTTAGAAGCGGATGACTGCAGTAGGATCAATATTCCCTATGTTTCTGACCGATCCTCCTTCTTTTTCCAGCTTAGCTTAAAGTTTCTTATTGTGTGCTGGAAATTGTCCAATTTCTCAGATCTATTCATCCTGCATTCTTTTTCTACATGTCCATACTTGTTACAAGCATAACATCTTACGTGACCAGAAAAGTAAGCATAAGGATCATAATGTGTTTTTCTATTCTTTCTTCTATTGCAATTAGCTACTTTATGACCAAACTTGCTGCATGAAAAACAATATCCCTTGAAGAAACCAGAGTACCTTTCTGTATAGAATCTGTTTGATTGTGACTGAAACAATCTTCTTCTGCAATTTGCTGCATCATGCCCATAATTATGACATTTAAAGCATTCAAAATTATTGAATAATTTCCTTTGAGTGTTCATGATTGTCGGTTGACTTCTTGTTTCTTTCAACTCTTCAGGTTTTGCATTGACATCCTTTGAGTCTTTAGCACTTCTTTGTGAACTAGATTCTCCTTTAACAGTTTCATGAAAACCAAGAACAAGTTTAATAGCAGGTGATCTTTGATTACTAAGAATATTTCCCAGAATCTTAGTACTATCTTGAAACCTCAAGAGTTTATCCTTTTCTTCTAATTTACCTTTGAGAATGTTTACCTCAACCTCCAATTTTTGGCATTGCTTCATCATGCTTTCTTCAACCCTTTTTCCTTCTTCTACTTGATCATTCAATCTTAAAATTTCTTCCTTCAACCAATTTTCTTGTTCTTCACATGTTTGTAACAACTCTTCATTCTTCTTATTTGATTTTTCCAGATCTTCTTTGAGAGAGATGGTCTCTTCTTCAAGTTCTTCATTCTTCCTATTTGATTTTTCCAGATTTGTTTTGAGAAAGAGGATTTCTGCTTCAAGTCTTCTATTTTGATAGGTTGCTGTAACCTGCAGTCTTTCATACATTTCTATCTGTTCTTTCATTCTAGAGATCATATCTTCGTAGATAGATTCTTGCTTTTTAGACGCTCTTTGTTGTTGTTCAATTTTAATCTTGAGAGCTTCTTCTAGATCCACAACATTACTTTCACTATCTTCACCATTGCATGCACAAGAAGGTGAATCACAAGAACAACAATCAGTACCTTTTTTATCTTCTTCATTTTCTGCCGCACATGTTTTCTGAGATATCTCCTTTTGAGTAGCCTTCTTCTTTTGCTTCTTTGCCATGAGCACTCGCAGATCTTTGTCAGAATCTTCTTTATCCTCATTAGATACTTCATCATTATCTTCATTTCTATAATAACTCTTTCCTTTTTCAAATTGTTTCCCTTTATCATGATTTTCTCTATAAGGACATTTAGCAGCATAATGACCAACTCTTCCACAATAAAAACACTTGAAGGGAAGCTTACCTTTGAATCTTCCAGTACCTGGTTGGAGTTTTCTCACAAAATTTTCCTCTTCTTCTTCTGATATATAACTTGATTCCTTGACAGCTTCCTTTTCTTTTTATTTTGCACATGCCTTAAAGACAACTTCTCTGATTTGAGAGGGACCTTCTTTTCTCATTTCAAAAGCAGTTAGAATACCATGAAGTTGAACAATAGTAAGAGTTTGCAGATCTTTCCTTTCTTCAATAGCTGATACTTTTGACTCAAATTTTGAAGTCAAAGATCTTAAGACTTTTTCCACCAGAGTAGTATCGGTTATGGTTTCACCCAAACTTCTCATATGATTTACAATATCATCTAGACGTAAAAAGAAACTGGCAATACTCTCATCACTATGCATCCTTAAATTTTCATATTCAATTCGAAGAGTTTGGAGTTTTGCACTTTTTACCTTTGTATCTCCTTCATAGCTCAGAATGATTTTGTCCCATATTTCTTTTGCTGAATTTAGCTGCATCACTTTAGCAAATTCTGGTTCAGACATGCTTCCTAATAATACATTGACTGCTTTGGCATTGATTTCATATTTCTTCCTTTCTGCTGCATCAATAGGAATAGTTGTCGGATACTGATAACCTTCTTCCACGATTGCCCATACTTCTGCACCAAGACTTTGCAAATATTCTTTTGTTCGTATCTTCTAGAATATCAGATTACTTCCATTGAATAGAGGTGGCCTAAGAGAAAATACTCCTTCATTACTTCCCATTGTGACGGATCTCCTTCAAGCGATCAAGCTCCTGCAGAAGGACCTGCTCTGATACCAATTGTTGGAAAAAATACTGAGAGGGGGGGGGTGAATCACTATTTAGGACTTACTCAACAATTTTTACTTTTTCTTACTTCAAAACACATACGTGACTTTCCTGAAGCCAACTCGCGTATACACGGGGATATACATAATAAAAAATGCGTATGTCCAACAATCTTATTATGCAGATAATTCTTCACTTATATCATTCCATCATTCATTCATTATGTTAGACTCCTATACCAATAGGTTTCATTTTTCATGATTGTCTTGATTGAACTATGGAATATGTTCAAACCTTCTTTCTTGAGCAAAGGTGTTCCATATTCTTGAAAACCAAAAAATTCAAATAATTTTAAAAAAAATGTAAAGAGGGTATACCCTAAAAGAAAAATCAAAGGGTAAGAAAAATAAAATGGTCGAAAAGAAAAAGAAATGAACCCCAAGAAAAAAATAGACCAAGGAAAGTGTGCAAATTCAAATGCCACTACTATTTTATTTTTGTAAATAAGTGATTGTGTGCAGCTTGTCAAACTTTTGCCACAATTCATGAATAAGTCAAACTGTTTAAACTTGGCTTACTCTTATTTCAATTTCATGTTATAGATTAGAGAATAAAGATCTGACCAAACAGTTTAATCTTGGCAGATAAGTAGATAGGTAGAGTCAATAAGAGGTGCTCAACAGTCTAATCTGAGCCCTTGGATGTAATAAGGGTAGAAATAGATAGATTTATCATGTAAAAAGAAAAGGTTGAAAAGGGTTTGCAAGTCTAAAAGCACCCTAATAAAGAAAAGAAAATGGTAGTAGTAGATAGGGTAGGTAGATGGTGTGCAAAGTTTTATCTGATGAATGATGCTGCTACATGTTTTTAATCCTTTACTTCCATCACAAATACTGAAGCAGGAAACACACTGGAAAGTCACAACAAGCAAAGTAAAAAATCATTAACCTCCCTCATCACTTTCCCCTTAAAAGCTTTACTAATTTCCCCAAAGTACTAAGGTATTTGGAGATCAAAAGGGCTCAAGGCATTTCCTTGACTTTTGGAGGGACCGGACCCTCGGCCTAATGATCAAAAAGACCTAAGTACTTGAGATAATTCATCATTATAATCATTCACCTTTAACTTTATCCTAAGTAAAATCCTATTTTACTTAGGGAAATCATGCAAAATTCCATAAAAAACCCTCAAGATAACTTGCTATTCTAAGATTAAGTGTTGAAGATAAGATATTCCAATTTACTTCAGAAGTTATCACTTTCTTAGATGTGCAAAATATTTTGATTTTCCTTGTCCCTTTGTCATATTAATGTTTAACTCTATTTACTAAATCCCTAGTGAAATGCCCTATCCTAAGTATATAACTCCTTTTTTTATAAATACCCCAAAAACCCCTATATTATAAAGTTTAACCAAAGTAATTATTTCCCCGTGCATTAACATAAAAACCCACTATACGCCCTTTGGTTAAATTTATCATTATACCATAAACCCGCCCCTATGGTAAGTTAATTACATTTGTTAATTTACCATATAATAAAATAAAAAAACATATATACGAAAAACTTTAAACATATGGTTTATATGTTTAATACCAAAAAATAATAAATCTGAAGTTTTATTTTTAAATCAAAACTTCGGAAAATCCCGCGCCAACGTGGCTCGTCCACCTGGCATCCCACCCGACATTTTCATTATAATACCCGCACGCGATATTCTTTACTTCCAACCACGGGATTAATTAGTTATCAGAACTAATTAATAACCTTTCCGCCTATTATATGCCCCCCGGGATGTTTAAATAGAGTTAATTGTGTTTTAAAACCCGCCGGGCTCGCGCACTAAAACCCCACTATCTCCCCGTCCTTTCCACCGTAAGATCGCTTTTCCACAGATCAACGCTCCCTATTAATTCCGCTACACATCCTCTGTCAACATTTTAACCAGCGGGGAATAGGTGGTATTTGACCAGTCTCCCATCCACGTGTCGTTACTTTAATGGGATCGCTGCCCGCTCGTCCAAAACCACTCTCGTCCAAAAGCGGTGCGGGGACTTACCGCTTACCGCCCGACCTTGCATACATCAGCCCGTACATTGATGACGTCACTCCTCGAAAAACTAAAAAACCCTTTAACTTGTAAATAAAGCCCATTTTCGTGTTTTTTCCGTTATTTTCGTTATTGAAAACAACAGCGCCTTCTGCTACGATTTTCGTATTTCCACTGAAATCTAATGTTCCATTCAATTTCGCTCCATAAATCCGCCAGACCTGCGTTCAAGCGTCCTCCTGCTACCGCCTGTTACCTGTTAAGAACCAGCTTTCTTCCAAGAACAGGTATTTATCCTATTCCGCCCCGAACTGCAAGTAAAACTCTGTTTTCTTTGTTTTTCGCTGAATTAGTGATTAAAACTCATCACTGAGATCTTCCCCAGAGGTCTTAAAACTGTGAAATTGCTCCCTGAACCTACAATTGTGCTGATTTCATCATTAAAATCGAAAACGCGCCCGGCCTGTGAAGAAAACCCAAGAATTTCCGTTTTGAATCCACAAGAACCAAAATGGAAGCCCCAGCAGCCCTGAATGTGACCCCACTGAATGCTCCTCACAGAGAATTAGAATATTTACCCTTAGTGGATAGAGATTTTCAGATTAAAGACTTGCATTTTGATGAAAGCCCCCTTCTGAGTTTTTGTCGCTGCAAAGACGATTATTCAAAGGGGCAAGATGTCATTGGACTGTGGGAATCCAATCTCCCAAGGTATCTCATCCCCTCAGTCATTAATTTCCCAGAAATTATCCACTATTGCCATTCAAGCTATGATCCCACTCAGCGAGCTGTGATATCCCCTGACCAAAGTGTTCTATTCCCCATTACTCCCCAGGCCATCAATGAAATGCTACACTTTGAACCTGACCAAGAATTGGCACCTCTGTCCATGGAAGATTTGATTGAGAAGTCTAATAAACTGACCTCAGAGAAGTTAGAGTCCATTTGCCATAATTTCATGTTGCCTGAACACCAACCTAAGGGACCTCCTCCCTATGGTTTTTATTATTTCAATCAATTGGGAAGACTCATCCTCAATATGATATCTTTTGTCTTGGGCTTCAACACCAGTGAATATGTTGATGAGATAACCTTGGTTTTGCTATCCATTTTTACTCCTAGGCAACCTCCTGAGATTAAATATGACTTTGCCTCCTTCATAGCCAACAAGATCCATGATCAGTTCATGAGGCTAGATGATGAAAAAGTTTTTAAATATTCCTCGGTCATCTATCATCTCATTATCTACTATCAGTCAGAAAAGTTCCCTTTCCCTATTCAAAAACTTGATGCCAAGGGAAACCCAAGGTCAGTTATATTTTGGTCTCCCATAATTCATTCTTATGAGTCTCCCTATTCCTATTCTGAGTTTATAGATCTTTTTGTATATCCTGCAACTACATTGTTGACAGGGATTCCTCCCCCAAGACTCAGTAATGAAATAAGGAAGACCTTGCAACTTTCAAGGACCTATAAAGTTGGGGATTGGTATTTTTATCAAAACCATACAGTCATCAGAATCTATGGATGTGAATTACATCCATTCAAGCTACCAAAGTATGTACCCATGAGACTGTTTGCCTTGGAATATTTCAGGCAAATGAATAATTCAGATGTGATCCATTTTTGTAGTGTGAAAAAGAAAGCTCAACTCTAGATTAAAATTCAATTAGGTCCCTACACCTGCAACTCTAGAGAGGCTGAGCGAGAAGCAGAGGATATATTACAAAACCGCTGCAAATTTCAAAGAAGTTTTCGTTGGGTTCCTTATGACCCATTTGGTTTCATCTGTGAAAAAAGATTAAAGAACAAATCTTCCCCTTATATCCACCACAAGATTCCTGATATAGAGCAATATGCTAACCAAGATGAATGGGTGGAAAAAACACTTGTTGAAGAAGAAAGTGCAGAAGAAAAAATGAATAAAATTATGAAAAATCTTCAGAAGGAATATGACCTAGAATCTTATGGTCAAGTGCAGGTATCTCACATTGGCACATCTTCAGCAGCAAATCCACAACAGAGATTACAGGAAGGCAGTTCATCAGTTGCAGCAGAGACAAAAGGCAAAGGAAAGGAACCTGAATTACAGGTTATTGAAACTTTGGTCATGGCTGAAAAACCACAAACTTCCAGAGCGCCTGATCAAACACAAGTTTCTCCCACTCAGGTGAAGCATCCACAAGTTCTAGAGTTACAAACTCCATCAAATGTGGAAATAGGAAAGAAAAGGCAGGTTCCAGACACCACTCCTCCAAAAGAAACCTTACAGGTACATCAGGGCAAGAAACAGAAACCAAATCCACTTCCAGATGTGGAAATCATAGATGAGGTGTTTGATGATGGAAGGGAAGACAGTCAACAAACTGGCACAACAAGTGAAACAAACACAAGCCAGAAAGGGAAAAATTTACAAAAGCAATTGAGTACTGAAGTATCCTCTTTCAGACCACCTAAAACAGATACAGGGGATATTAAAAGAACCTTCATTAATATTAAAGCAAAGAATGATCCATTAAAAATGAAGGTATATGATCAATATATGAAAATGGCTCCCCATAATCAAGAAAGGCTAATGTCAGCATTTGACCTTTCACAAGGCAAAATGCTGATGAGCCACTTCAAGTCAAAGGGTCCAAAGCCCACGTCAGCAGCTGATTACATTAGAACAAATTTTGAGGTCCTGGCAAAGGACATTCATCCTTTGGACCAGATAGAACTGCACAGACAAACTGGGGAAATGGTGTATTCCACTCTTACCAATAAAGCCATGGCAGCCATAACGCTGCAAGATTCTTTGAATAACACAAGTGCACAATTGCAAATTGAGAGGGCCTCTTCACAGGCCAAAGATAACAGAATAAAGTCTTTAGAAGACATAATCATTGGTTTGGGGCACAACCCCAAAGATATTAAAAGCATCGAGGCATTAATAAAGAAGAAAGATGATGACATAGCTGCACTGAGAAAGAAGCTAAAATTGCCAGCCTCAAGGCACCCTCAGACCCAAGAAGTTTTAAAGGAGAATTCACAAGAAGAGGTAATGGAGTTGCTCATAAATATGACTGAGCGACTAAGTGAAACTGAGAAGGAATTGGAACAAGCCTTACAGGAAAAAGAAGTTATCAAGTAGGCATCTGCCACAGAAGCTGCTACAACCACAGGTACTTCAACAGTAGGTCAGCAAACACAGCCATCTCAGGTAAACACTTCTGGTTTGAGTTCTGATGAACTAATAAAACAAATGGAAAGTTTACAACTAAGGGTCACAGAACTTCAAACCACAAAATTGCAATTAGTAAAATTGGAGGAAAAATATGATACATCTAAGAAGACAGTTGTTGATAACACCAGGGAAATAAAAAGGTTAGAAAAATTGGTTCAGGCTTTGGAAAAAGATCTTTCATTAGAAAAGCCTTTAAAGGAAATAAATGAAATTCTTTGGGGTAGTATCATTGAGTTAATAAAGGGTATTTGGCCCTCTGTTCAAGCAATTTTTGAACAAAATGATTTGGTTAAAATAGCTAAAGAAGAAATAAACAGAACCAGAAATGAATTAAGAGGCAGGCCTGAGCAGGCCAATCAGCTCATTCAATTTTTGAACACCCGGACAAAGCAACAACTTGCAGTATTAGGGATTGAGGACAGGACCGGCACAGTTTTGGAAATAAAGAGAGTTTTCATCAAAAGAACTTTCATGCAGAATTTAGAAAGGAAGTGCTCAGACATTTTGATTGATATCAATATTTTCAGAGAGAAATTTCAAGCTTTGTTGGACAATGGATTACCAAGTCCTATGCTCTCAGAGGATCAAATAATGGACTTAGAAACCTATGTAAAGAAAATAAATACTCATGCTCAAAATACAACTGCTTGTTCTACCAGTTTTCCAGAATCAACATTACCAACAGGGAGAAGTATCTATGATAGAGTGAGGAATTTATTTCATCTGGAACATGAAATAAAGTATCTATTTCCTAATGAGCCCACCTTTTACAAACTCACAGAAGCAGATGAGACATTGAGAAAACTCAAAAGGACTATGATACCAGATGATTCATGGTGGAGAGACTTATTGGAAATTCTATAAAAGTTATTTTCAGAATGAGAATTTTATCTTTACTATCAGGTAAATGATAAAAATGAGTACAGATGAAAGAGTATCAGTTACACAGGTTAAAGAGTATCCGTAAAGACAAAGAGTATCAAGCAAGCAAAGAAATTACTCCAAAAGACAGCAACAAGCCCTTTTTCAGCACTTACCTCCAGCACATCCACAAAGAAAGGAAACAACACATCAGCAGTTACTTATTATGCTATCTACGAGACCATTTGTCTCCTGTTTACTTGTAAATTACTCCTTAGTCATCCCAAATTATGGGCTAGGATAGTGTGAGATATTTTAAATTATTTTGTGTATAAATAAACCCTCAAAGAGAGTATTGAGGGTGGATTCTATTACTCTGCTGTAATATTGCGATTTTCGGAATAAAAGCATTTTGGAGAAATTTATTCGTGGCTTACTGGATGACGATTCGAAGCACAGGACTTGTTGCAGGATTCATGTGTTGGACTACAGTTCAATAAGTCTTTCTACTCTTTGTCTTAAGTTTTATAGCAGTTTCTAATATCATTATGTCCATTTCTGAATAATTTACATAAAGGATTGAATCAGAATTTACTTAATTGTACTCTGATTTCAGATGCGATTGTTCTTAATGTTTTCCTCTAAATTGGTTATAAGCATGAATTCTTAAATGCTCTTGCTTTGCTAATTTAAACATTGTTGATTACTATAATAAAGAATTCTTCATTGCTCTTTGTTTGTAGTCATCTCATTTCTTTCTTTTGAATATGGTGAAAGATTATTAGCTGCCTTTCATCCCTTCAAAATCATCCCATCCACTTTAAATTTTAAGGATTGTTCTCTGTCTAGCTACCTTGCCCTGTAAAACCATCTTGTGTGTAGAATAGAATTCCAGTAAAGCCATCCTTTGACTCCATAGCCCAATGGACTGAAAACTTTCAACCTTGCCCTTAGTTTGTGGATTCCACCATTTTTCAAACAAACTCTTGGATCTATAACTAGCATAAAACCTTCTAAGAACAAAGATAAATCATAAAGAGAGAGCCCTCTCTGGATGCAGATTGGCTAGATTCTGCATCTGAAGGTTGGTTTGTGGTTACCTCGGGTATACTTTCCTCTTACACAACTTCTAGGAAAACCTGAGTGATAACATAGTGGCGACCATACTGGGGAACTGAATCATCTTTATTTGTTAATATTTTTCACTTATAAGCTATAGACAGAGTCTGAAGATCAGCCAGGTAGCCTTTGAAATTGCTTTTGCTCTGCAATTGCAAAAGTAAATAAATGCTGCTTCAGTCTATCTCTGATTTAGCTTATATATTGAACCTTAGTTTCAAAATTTTCAATCAGATTCTCTAGTTTAAACATATCTTTGAGGAAATTTTAATCATACATCATTATTTCTTGAAGAATTTGTAGAAGTTGTATTTATTCTTTCAATTAAAATCAAAAAATCCAAAAAAAAAAAAAACACATAGTCTAGGAAAACTGGCTTCAGAAAGGATTCGACATACTAGGTCAAACCCTGACCCCAATCCACCACCAATATTTGAAAATCCAAATCTGATTCCTAGGATTCTTAGAAGACAAGGAAGTCAAGAAAGTTCTGAAAGAGGAAGTCAAGAGAGTTCAGGAAGTTCTAGACCACTTTCTAGATATGTATCTTGTCCTGTGAAAATTATATATATTGATGACATTCCTTTTGATGCACGATTTGAAACATCCTTATTTGTGAATTTTTCTGAAACTGAATTATCCAGATTAGTTCCAGATCCATTGTTCTTTGAAGATTTTCAATATAGATTTGTTTCACATAATCTTGACAGACAATTACAGAACTCTATTCAGACTGACCAAACCTTTGAAGATAGTTCAAACATCTCTGTGATTACTGAAGCATCTCCAAGTTCAATCACTTTTTCTCAAGCTTTTCAAACACCTGTCACCCCTTCTACTCCTCCATCTCCTCCTGCCAGACCATCAACTCCTATTACCCCACTTTATCTTCCAATGGCCAATCGGTATGCCCCTTTACAGCTACCAGCCAACCCTCCTGCTTTGCCCCAAGATTACCAGAGTAAGATCACACCTTTTGATGGATCAGGTACTTACACAGCACAACAACACACCAAAAGGATGTCTGATTTCTTTGAGTTCTATGAGATTGATACTGATAATGTTCGAATGAGAATTTTCGTTCAGAGTCTTACTGGAGAAGTTAGGACATGGTTTAGGGCCCTTACTCCAAATACTATTGCTGATTTACCAGCTTTATATAGGGCATTTTTGAACAGATGGGAGAATAAGAAAGACCCCCTTCAGATCCTGTCAGAGTTTGAAAAATTAAGAAGAAGACCTAACGAAACAGTACAAGATTACATCATTAGATTCAATGAAGCATATAACGCAGTTCCTCAAAACCTAAGACCCCCACCTGAATCTGTATTGGTTAAATTTCCAGATGGTTTTGACTCTGATATAGCTTATTCCCTCAGGGAAAGAGCTCCCCAAACATTAGAGGAAATGCAGAGCATAGTGGTAAGTGTAGAAGCAAATCTGATAGAAAAACGAGCCAGAGCAAGAGCAGAAAGAAGAATGCCTATGAATGAAGAACCTTCAACTTTTGAAAAGAAGATGGATGCAATTATTAAAGGTATGGAAAGATTAGGAGACAGAGTGGAGACCATTGAAAGAAAGTCTTCTAGTGATAATCAGAATGTTGCAAGAAACCCAAACTTTAGGAGAAATCTGAATCAAAATATTGGAAAGAATGTCCCTGATCAAAATATTAGGCCACCTTTCTAAGAAAACTTTGTTGAAGGTTCAAATTCTGAAGAACCTATAGAAGATGTAGAAATAAACAATGTAACATATGACAAGAATGAACCATAAGTCTTCCTATCCCAAGATGATCAAGAGAATCACATCCTTGAAACATTCCAAACACATTCAGGTGAGACTTTTGATTTTAAGGAAGGCTATGACACAACAATTTATGAGGTCCATAAACAGTATAATTTGAGAAGTAGAAGGATTGATGTGCGAGAGAATAGCAAACAGAAAAATGCAAAACAAAATGTCAAAGGTAAAGGAAACATTCCCCCTGTACAAAACATTCCCCAAGTACAAATTCTGTCTAGGATAACTCCCAACTCTTCAAATCCAATAATTGAAGATGTCTCTGACAACCAACCAAACAATAAACAACAATCTGATACTTTTCCTCCTGTGGGAAATGTAGAAGAAACAGTAGAAGTTAGTTCAGATACCCCTTCAAAACAAAATCTCATTCATGAAAAAGAGAAAAATGTTGAAGACCCAAAAAATAGAGAAAACCCAACTGTGCAAAACACTAAAACTCAAACAGAAAAACCTTTCAATCTAGAGGCTGAAATAGGAAAACTAAAGATAGCTGTTCCTTTATCAGAATTGGCTAAACATGATGTCTATAGAAGTCAGATTACCAAGTCCCTAAAAATTAACATTACTGGATTGGATGATTCAGTAAATATTCTTGATGATCAACCCAAACTTCTTTTCGGCCCTGAGGTTAATGGAAAACCAGAAAGTGGAGGAACTCCTCCATTTTATGTAAGCCTAAATATTCATGACAAGATACTCCATAATGCAATGCTTGATTCTGGAGCATCTCACAATTTGATGCCAAAAGCAGTAATGGAAAGATTGAATCTAGATATTACCAGACCGTACAAAGATCTGTTTTCATTTGATTCTAGTCAGGTAAAATGTTTAGGTTTGATTAAAGATTTGTGTGTTACTCTAGTTCAGTACCCTACTAAATCTGTTTTGATGGATATAGTAGTGGCTGATATCCCTCCTAAATATGGTATGTTATTGTCTAGATCCTGGGGTGCTAAGCTTGGAGGATCTATTCAACTCGACATGTCATATGCCACTATCTCAGTATTTGGTCAACCCAAAAGATTATATAGAGAAACATTGATGAAGTACTTGGTGAGTAGCCATGAGAAGCCTGAAAACTTCCCTGTCTATTCAGTCCACTCTGATATGGATTCTTTTATCCTTTACAATGCTGAAATGGACCTTCCAACTGAACTAGAAGCACCTGAAAAGAAAACCACAAACAAGACTACTGTTAAAATTGAAGAGATTTCTGAAGATAAAGAAACAACAGATGATCAAGAAATACCTGAAGAAACTAAACAACTAGCTCCTGTCAAGAAACATTTTAAAACAATTGATGAGGATTATGAACATGAAATTCTATGGCATTTAGAGTTTGATGGCTCAGTAAACAAATTAGGAGCAGGAGCTGGCATTTGGTTACATAATGTGGAAAACAATCATGCTGAGGGTCATGCTTATAGGTTGAATTTCAAATGCACTAACAACATGGCAGAGTATGAAGCTCTTTTGTTAGGGCTTAAACATGCCAAGAAGTTAGGAGCTATTAGGGTATCAATCATAGGAGACTCCGAGCTAATTATTCAACATATTAAAGGAGAATGTTCAACAAAAGACATGAGACTGAAACAATACAGAGAAACAGTTGTGGAAATTCTCAACACATTTCTACAAGCTCAACTTGCCAAGATCCCCAGGAAACAAAATTTGCATGCCTACAGCCTTGCAATGTTTGCTAGTACATGTAAGTTACCATTTGATCCTAATCATCAGTTTTCAGCTGAGATTAGACACAGGCCTGCAATACCAGACAATCTTTTGAATTGGCAAGTATTTGTGAATAACAATCAAATCAATAATTTTTTGACACTTCAAAGTGAGTTTTCTAACTGTAATATAGATGAAGACATAACTATTGATGAATTTGATCAAGAAAAAGAACAAAAAATAGATATTTCAATAGAAAATGCAATTCATATGCTGCATCCAACCACATTCACTGAAAAAGACATGCAGAATTTGAAACACATGGAATCTGATGAGATCATAGAAGATGAGACAGAAATCATCAATTTAAAAGATAATCATTTGCCCAAAGGATTAACTCCTTTAGAAGATCTGTTTGACTCAAATGATATTCCATTTAGACCTAAAATGGAACCTGTTAAGGCTGATATGGAAGAATGCAACTTAGGAACCCCAGAAAATCCCAAAATGGTTAAGTTGTCCAAATCTCTTCCAAAAGATCAAAAGGTTAAATATGTTGAACTATTGAAAGAATTCCAGGATGTTTTCGCCTGGAGTTATGAAGATCTCAAATCTTATGATACATCCATCATTCAACACACTATACCTTTGAAACCAGATCAAAAACCTTTTAAACAAAAGCTTAGAAGAATAAATCCTGTTTTATTACCCTCAATTGAAAAGGAAATCAAAAGGATGTTTGAAGCAGGGATTATAGCTCCTATCAGATTCTCAGAATGGGTTTCTAACCTGGTACCAACAAGAAAGAAGACAGGAGAAATTAGACTGTGTGTCGACTTATAAAATTTGAATAAAGTTTCTTTAAAAGACAACTATCCTCTACCGAAAATGGACCACATTCTGCAAAGGGTAGTAGGATCTTCGAGAATATCACTACTGGATGGATTTTCAGGGTACAACCAGATTCTGGTTCATCCTGATGATCAGGATAAAACAGCATTCACTACACCATGGGGTACATTTAAATATGTCAAAATGCCATTTGAAATCAAGAACGCAGGAGCTACATTTCAAAGAGCAATGGACATTTCTTTTGCTAAAGAGATACATGATTTTCTGGTTATTTACCTAGATGATTTGACTGTTTTTTCTAAAACAGATCAAGAACATTTAGATCATTTAAGGCAAGTATTTATAAAGTGCAGAAAATATGGGATTTCTTTAAACCCTAAAAAGTCATTGTTTGGTTTGGAAGAAGGAAACCTTTTAGGTCATATTATTTCTAAAGATGGCATTAGGATTGATCCAGAAAGAATTCAAGCAATTTTACAGATACCCCATCCTAGAAACATAAAAGAGTTGCAAGCATTCATAGGAAAGATTAATTTCTTGAGAAGATTTATTTCTAGTTTAGAAGAGTTACTTAGATTACTAACTAACATGTTGAGGAAAGATTCAAGCATTGACTGGACTGTAGAAGCCAAACAGTCGTTCGAAGAAATTAAAATGGCTTTAACAAGAACACCAGTTCTGACCAGTCCTAAATTTGACAGAGATTTTATTATTTTTTCATTTGCTTCTGAACATACTGTCGCAGTTGTTTTACTTCAGAAAGATGATCAAGGGTGTGAAAAGCCCATAGAATTTTTTAGCAAAGCATTGAGGGATGCATCTTTGAAATACAATATTATGGAAAAACAGGCTTTTGCATTGGTAAAAGCAATTAAAGATTTCAGAGTTTACATATTATATTCTCATGTGATAGCTTATGTGCCTAATGCAGTAGTTAAAGATATTTTGACTCAAGATGGCATTGAAGGTAAACGAGGTAAGTGGATAGCTACCATTTTAGAATATGATATTGAGATTAAGCCAAAAAAACTCATAAAAGGCCAAGGCTTAGCCCAACTCATGACAGAAACCAATTGCCAAGCCTTAGATATTAACGAACTGGACAACGAACAGGAGATGGCGACTCCCATGATCAGTCAAACCTTTTTAGATTCACCCTGGTATACTGATATTATTCATGTTTTGTTAAACCTGCAAACTCCTCCAGGGTTGTCCAGAACCAAGAGAAGATTTTTGAAAATGACATCTTTGAAATATTGTATTTTAGATGGCACTTTATTTTGGAAAAATCATGAAGGAATCTTGCTGAATTGTCTATTAAAAGATGAAGCTGATAAAGTTCTTAATGAATTTCATGCAGGTGATTGTGGAGGACAGCTCTACTGGAAATCTACTGCAGATAAAATTTTAAGGGTTGGATTTTATTGGCCAACCTTATTTTCTGATGTTAAGAAATTTTTAACATCTTGTCATAAATGTCAGATATTTGAGGGTAAACGAAAGTTGTTACCTCTGCCATTAAAACCAATTTCAACAGAAAGACATTTTCAACAATGGGGATTAGATTTTATTGGAGAAATTCATCCCCCTTCTTCAGGGCAACACAGATGGATTTTAACTGCCACATACTACTTCACTAAATGGATTGAAGCCATCCCATGCAGACAGGCCAATGATTCTGTAATCATAGGGTTTTTAGAAACAAACATACTTTCAAGATTTGGATGTCCAGAAAATATTATAACAGATAATGCTGCTGCATTTAAATCAAAGAAAATGATTAGTTTCTGCCATAAATATCATATTACTTTAGGCCATTCAACAGCTTATTACCCTCAGGGTAATGGACTAGCAGAATCCTCCAATAAAAGCCTTATCAATATCATTAAAAAGTTATTGGAAGAAAATAAAAAGAATTGGCACAAGAAACTGACCAATGCATTGTGGGCAGACAGACTTACAACAAAGAAATCAATTGGGACTAGTCCATATGAATTAGTTTATGGCCTTGAAGCAAGATTCCCATCATCATTAGGAATTCCTGTTATGAAACTACTTCAGGAGGCTCAAGTGGAGCCAAATGACATTCAAAGAAGAATTAATCAAACAATCCACCTGCAACAAACCAGGGAAGAGGTATACCAAAGATCACAAGTCTTACAGGAAAAGTTAAAGAAAATGTTTGATAAAAGGACTAAATCAGAAGATTTTCAACTAGGTGATAAAGTCCTAAGATGGGATTCTAGAAGAGAAGAAAAAGGGAAACATGGGAAATTTGATTTCCTATGGAAAGGGCCTTATATCATTCATGCCTTGCAGGGAAACAACACATACTTTTTGAAAGATGTGGACAATTCAGAAGTTGAAGAAGGACCAGTCAATGGTCGAATGCTCAAGCATTATTTTGATCCCATTTACTAGAATATTTTGATTTTTCTAACTTGTACATAATATATCCTTTTTTTTAATGCAGTTTGGATTGGATGGTGACTTCTTGAAGTTGAAGCCCGAAGTGAAGGCCCTAAGCTTCAAAAGTTTCACTATCATATGTAAAATAAAAGCTACCAGGAGAAGGAGATTACATAATTCAGTTTGAAGACATGTTTAGGCATCTGACCTGTTGTTCTTGACTTTTCACAAGGAAAAGCCATCCCCAAGTGGAGCCAGTGTTAGACTCCTATACCAATAGGTTTCATTTTTCATGATTGTCTTGATTGAACTATGGAATATGTTCAAACCTTCTTTCTTGAGCAAAGGTGTTCCATATTCTTGAAAAACCAAAAAATCAAAAAATTTAAAAAATGTAAAGAGGGTATACCCTAAAAAAGAAAGATCAAAGGGTAAAAAGAATAAAATGGTCAAAAAAGTGAAAGAAATGAACCCCAAGCAAAAAATAGACCAAGGAAAGTGTGCAAATCCAAATGCCACTACTATTTCATTTTTGTAAATAAGTGATTGTGTGCAGCTTGTTAAACTTTTCCACAATTCATGAATAAGTCAAAATGTTTAAACTTGACTTACTCATATTTCAATTTCATGTTATAGATTAGAGAATAAATATCTGACCAATCAGTTTAATATTGGCAGATGAGTAGATAGGTAGAGTGAATAAAAGGTGCTCAACAGTTTAATCTGAGCCCTTGGATGTAATAAGGGTAGAAATAGATAGATTTATCATGTAAAAAGAAAAGGTTGAAAAGGGTTTGCAAGTCTAAAAGCACCCTAATAAAGAAAAGAAAATGGTAGTAGTAGATAGGGTAGGTAGATGGTGTGCAAAGTTTTATCTGATGAATGATGCTGCTACATGTTTTTAATCCTTTACTTCCATCACAAATACTGAAGCAGGAAACACACTGGAAAGTCACAACAAGCAAAGTCAAAAATCATTAACCTCCCTCATCACTTTCCCCTTAAAAGCTTTACTAATTTCCCCAAAGTACTAAGGTATTTGGAGATCAAAAGGGCTCAAGGCATTTCCTTGACTTTTGGAGGGACCGGACCCTCGGCCTAATGATCAAAAAGACCTAAGTACTTGAGATAATTCATCATTACAATCATTCACCTTTAACCTTGTCCTAAGTAAAATCCTATTTTACTTAGGGAAATCATGCAAAAATTCCATAAAAATCCCTCAAGATAACCTGCTATTCTAAGTTTAAGTGTTGAAGATAAGATATTGCAATTTACTTCAGAAGTTATCACTTTCTTAGATGTGCAAAATGTTTTGAGTTTCCTTGTCCCTTTGTCATATTAATGTTTAACTCTATTTACTAAATCCCTAGTAAAAAACCCTATCCTAAGTATATAACTCATTTTTTATAAATACCCCAAAAACCCCTCTATTATAAAGTTTAACCAAAGTAATTATTTCCCCGTGCCTTAACATAAAAACCCACTATATAAGCCCTTTGGTTAAATTATATCTTTATATAATAATCCCGCCCCTATGGTAAGTTAATTATATTAATTAATTTATCATATAATAAAACATATATGAAAAATAAAACTTTAAACATACGATATGTATGTTTAAACCCAAAAATATAAAACCTGAAATTTTATTTTCAAAACCAAACTTTGGATAATTTCCGCGCCAACGTGGCTCATCCACCTGGCATTCCACCCGATACTTTAATTTTAATACCCGATGTTTTAACCCCACCGCGACCCGTATTTCCTTTATCACTGAGGGATTAATTAATTATCTGAATTAATTAATAACCATACTCCTCCGCCTATCAGACGCCCCCCAGGGAGATTAATAAAGTAAATCGCGTTTAAATCCCGACGGGCCCACACCTTAATTCTCCACCTATTCCCCGTCATTGCAACCGTCCGATCACTCTTCCAAAGATCAACGCTTCCTATCAATCTCGCTACCCATCCCTTGTCAGCATTTTAACGAGCGGGGGATTGGTGGTATTGAAACAGTTCACCGTCCACGTGTCAATTACTTTGTGGAATCGCTGCTCTCCCGACTAATACCACCTTCGTCCAAAAGCGGTGCGGGGACTTACCGCTTACCGCTTACTGCTTACTGCTCAACCCTCCACACGTCAGCCCGTACATTGATGACGTCACTCCTCGAAAAAATAAAAAACCCTTTTAACTTGTAAATAAAGCCAATTTTCATGTTTTTTCCGTTATTTTCGTTATTGAAAACGACGGCGCCTTCTGCTACGATTTTCGAATTTCCACTAAAATCCACTGTTCCATTCGATTTCGCTCCAATATTCCACGACACCTGTGTACGAGTACCCTCCTGCCATCGCCTGATACCTATTAAAAGACAGTTTTTCTCCAAGAATAGGTATTTATCTTACAGTGCCCCGAACGTCAATAGAAAATCTATTTTCCTTGTTTTCCACTGAATTGATAATTAAATCTTATCACTGAGATTACTCTTTGAGATTTAAAACTGTAAATTGTTCCCCAGAACCAGCAATTGTGCCAATTTCCTCATTCAAATTGAAAACGCGCCCGGCCTTTGAAGAAAACCCAGGAATTTCCGTTTTGAATCCACAAGAACCAAAATGGAAGCCCCAACAGCCCTGAATGTGACCCCACTGAATGCCCCTCACAGAGAATTAGAGTATTTACCCTTAGTGGACAAAGATTTTCATATTAAAGACTTGCATTTTGATGAAAGCCCCCTTCTGAGTTTTTGTCGCTGCAGAGACGATTATTCAAAGGGGCAAGATGTTATTAGATTGTGGGAATCCAATCTCCCAAGGTATCTCATCCCCTCAGTCATTAATTTCCCAGAAATTATCCACTATTGCCATTCCAGCTATGATCCCACTCAGAGAGCTGTAATTTCCCCTGACCAAAATGTTCTATTCCCCATTACTCCCCAGGCCATCAATGGAATGCTACACTTTGAACCTGACCAAGAATTGGCACCTCTGTCCATGGAAGAATTGATTGAGAAGTCTAATAAATTGACCCCAGAGAAATTAGAGTCCATTTGCAATAATTTCATGTTGCCTGAACACCAACCTAAGGGACCTCCTCCCTATGGTTTTTATTATTTCAATCAATTGGGAAGACTCATCCTCAATATGATATCTTTTGTCTTGGGCTTCAACACCAGTGAATATGTTGATGAGATAACCTTGGTTTTGCTATCCATTTTTACTCCTGGGCAAGCTCCTGAGATTAAATATGACTTTGCCTCCTTCATAGCCAACAAGATCCATGATTAGTTCATGAGGCTAGATGATGAAAAAGTTTTTAAATATTCCTCAGTCATCTATCATCTCATTATCTACTATCAGTCAGAAAGGTTCCCTTTCCCTGTTCAAAAACTTGATGCCAAGGGAAACCCAAGGTCAGTTATATTTTGGTCTCCCATAATCCATTCATATGAGTCTCCCTATTCCTATTCTGAGTTTATAGATCTTTTTGTATATCCTGCAACTACATTATTGACAGGGATTCCTCCCCCAAGACTCAGTAATGAAATAAGGAAGACCTTGCAACTTTCAAGGACCTATAAAGTTGGGGATTGGTATTTGTATCAAAACCATACAATCATCAGAATCTATGGATGTGAATTACATCCATTCAAGTTACCAAAGTATGTACCCATGAGACTGTTTGCCTTGGAATATTTCAGGAAAATGAATAATTCAGATGTGATCCATTTTTGTAGTGTAAAAAAGAAAGCTCAACTCCGGATTAAAAGTCAATTAGGTCCCTACATCTGCAACTCTAGAGAAGCTGAGCGAGAAGCAGAGGATATATTACAAAACCGCTGCAAATTTCAAAGAAGTTTTCGTTGGGTTCCTTATGACCCATTTGGTTTCATCTGTGAAAAAAGATTAAAGAACAAATCTTCCCCCTATATCCACCACAAGATTCCTGATATAGAGAAATATGCTAACCAAGATGAATGGGTGGAAAAAACACTTGTTGAAGAAGAAAGTGCAGAAGAAAAAATGAATAAAATTATGAAAAATCTTCAGAAGGAATATGACCTAGAATCTTATGGTCAAGTGCAGGTATCTCACATTGGCACATCTTCAGCAGCAAATCCAAAGCAGATATTACAGGAAGGCAGTTCATCAGTTGCAGCAAAGACAAAAGGCAAAGGAAAGGAACCTGAATTACAGGTTATTGAAATTTTGGTCATGGCTGAAAAACCTCAATCTTCCAGAGTGCCTGATGAAACACAAGTTTCTCCCACTCAGGTGAAGCATCCACAAGTTCCAGAGTTACAAACTCCATCAAATGTGGAAATAGGAAAGAAAAGGCAGGTTCCAGACACCACTCCTCCAAAAGAAACCTTACAGGTACATCAGGGCAAGAAACAGAAACCAAATCCACTTCCAGATGTGGAAATCATAGATGAGGTGTTTGATGATGGAAGGGAAGACAATCAACAAACTGGCACAGCAAGTGAAACAAACACAAGCCAGAAAGGGAAAGCTTTACAAAAGCAATTGAGTACTGAAGTATCCTCTTTCAGACCACCTAAAACAGATACAGGGGATATTAAAAGAACCTTCATTAATATTAAAGCAAAGAATGATCCATTAAAAATGAAGGTATATGATCAATATATGAAAATGGCTCCCCATAATCAAGAAAGGCTAATGTCAGCATTTGACCTTTCACAAGGCAAAATGCTGATGAGCCACTTCAAGTCAAAGGTGCCAAAGCCCACGTCAGCAGCTGATTACATTAGAACAAATTTTGAGGTCCTGGCAAAGGACATTCATCCTTTGGACCAGATAGAACTGCACAGACAAACTGGGGAAATGGTGTATTCCACACTTACCAATAAAGCCATGGCAGCTCTAACACTGCAAGATTCTTTGAATAACACAACTGCACAATTGCAAATTGAGAGGGCCTCTTCAGAGGCCAAAGAGAACAGAATAAAGTCTTTAGAAGACATAATCATTGGTTTGGGGCACAACCCCAAATATATTAAAAGCATCGAGGCATTAATAAAGAAGAAAGATGATGACATAGCTGCACTGAGAAAGCAGCTAAAATTGCCAGCCTCAAGGCACCCTCAGACCCAAGAAGTTTTAAAGGGGAATTCACAAGAAGAGGTAATGGAGTTGCTCCTAAATATGACTGAGCGACTAAGTGAAACTGAGAAGGAATTGGAACAAGCCTTACAGGAAAAAGAAGTTATCAAGCAGGCATCTGCCACAGAAGCTGCTGCAACCACGGGTACTTCAACAGCAGGTCAGCAAACACAGCCATCTCAGGTAAACACTTCTGGTTTGAGTTCTGATGAACTAATAAAACAAATGGAAAGTTTACAACTAAGGGTCACGGAACTTCAAACCACAAAATTGCAATTAGTAAAATTGGAGGAAAAATATGATACATCTAAGAAGACAGTTGCTGATAACACTAGGGAAATAAAAAGGTTAGAAAAATTGGTTCAGGCTTTGGAAAAAGATCTTTCATTAGAAAAGCCTTTAAAGGAAATAAATGAAATTCTTTGGGGTAGTATCATTGAGTTAATAAAGGGTATTTGGCCCTCTGTTCAAGAAATTTTTGAACAAAATGATTTGGTTAAAATAGCTCAAGAAGAAATAAACAGAACCAGAAATGAATTAAGAGGCAGGCCTGAGCAGGCCAATCAGCTCATTCAATTTTTGAACACCCGGACAAAGCAACAGCTTGCAGTATTAGGGATTGAAGACAGGACCGGCACAGTTTTGGAAATAAAGAGAGTTTTCATCAAAAGAACTTTCATGCAGAATTTAGAAAGGAAGTGCTCAGACATTTTGATTGATATCAATATTTTCAGAGAGAAATTTCAAGCTTTGTTGGACAATGGGTTACCAAGTCCTATGCTCTCAGAGGATCAAATAATGGACTTAGAAACCTATGTAAAGAAAATAAATACTCATGCTCAAAATACAACTGCTTGTTCTACTAGTTTACCAGAGTCAACATTACCAACAGGGAGAAATATCTATGATAGAGTGAGGAATTTATTTCATTTGGAACATGAAATAAAGTATCTATTTCCTAATGAGCCCACCTTTTACAAACTCACAGAAGCAGATGAGACATTAAGAAAGCTCAAAAGGACTATGATACCAGATAATCAATGGTGGATTGAAATGTTGGAAATTCTATAAAAGTTACTTTCAGGATAAGAAATTTATCTTTACTATCAAGTAAAGGATAAAAATGAGTACAGATGAAAGAGTATCAGTTACACAGGTTAAAGAGTATCCGTAAAGACAAAGAGTATCAAGCAAGCAAAGAAATTACTCCAAAAGACAGCAACGAGCCCTTTTTCAGCACTTACCTCCAGCACATCCACAAAGAAAGGAAACAACACATCAGCAGTTACTTATTATGCTATCTACGAGACCATTTGTCTCCTGTTTACTTGTAAATTACTCCTTAGTCATCCCAAATTATGGGCTAGAATAATGTGAGATATTTTCAATTATTTTGTGTATAAATAAACCCTCAAACAGAGTATTGAGGGTGGATTCTATTACTCTGCTGTAACATTGAGATTTTCGGAATAAAACATTTTGGAGAAATTTATTCGTGGCTTACTGGATGACGATTTAAAGCACTAGACTTGTTGCAGGATTCATGTGTTGGACTACAATTCAATAAGTCTTTCTACCTTTGTCTGAAGTTTTATATTAGTTTATAATATCATTATGTCCATTTCTGAATAATTTACATAAAGGATTGAATCAGAATTTGCTTAATTGTACTCTGATTTCAAATGTGGTTGTTCTTAATGTTTTCTTCTAAATTAGTTATAAGCATGAATTCTTAAATGCTCTTGCTTTGCTAATTTAAACACTGTTGATTACTATAATAAATAATTCTTCATTGCTCTTTGTTTGTAGTCATCTCATTTCTTTCTTTTGAACATGGTGAAAGATTCTTAGCTGCCTTTCATCCCTTCAAGATCATTCCATCCACTTTAAATTTTAAGGATTGTTCTCTGTCTAGCTATCTTGCCCTGTAAAACCATATTGTGTTTAGAATAGAAATCCAGTAAAGCCATCCTTTGACTCCATAGCCCAATGGACCGAAAACTTTCAACCTTGCCCTTAGTTTAAGGATTCCACCATTTTTCAAAACAAACATCTTGGATCTATAACTAGCCTAAAACCTTCTAAGAACAAAGATAAATCATAAAGAGAGAGCCCTCTCAGAGCGTGCATTGGACAGATTCCCGCATCCTATGTTGCTCAGGGAGTCACTTCCGGTATACTTTCCTTACACTAAAAAAGTTAAAACCTCGTAGTGGATAAAATCGTACAGCAAGTTCACCGTCTTTTTGGTTTCATGATATTCCTTTATTCGCTAACTGTGGACGATATGGTGTATTACCGATGTTTTCTTGCCTTGTTTTTCTTAAACAGTAACGTAATCGTCTGGAATGTCAAGGTTTACCCTTCTGATATCCACTTCGCTCTTAACTATTCTCGATTTTACCACTTGCCCCAAATGTGAACCAATTTTCACCCAGTTTTAAGATTGTTGATCGAAGAGAACCTCTCGTCTAGCTTCTAGGTTCCCACAATGTGAGCTCTAGATTTGGTTTATGGTCGCTTTCGCCATTGTGATAGTTCTCGTTTAATTTCAAGGGCTTGGCCGTGCTTGTGATCGTTACCTCCGCATTTGTAACAATTTCAGAACTATAATTTATTCCTGGCTTTCACTGTATTTTTGGTCCGGTATTATGAGGAAATAACCTTTAGAATTAGTAAATTTTGTATATAATTTAATTCTAATACCAGGAGGTACTTTACGTCTATTCTTATGAGATATTGTTTGGGTTTTTTCTGCATCCGCAAGTATTAGTTCATTCAGTTCTGTGATATAGCTTGATCCCTTTGGAATTCTTTAGAAATGACAAAAACGTTTCTAGTTTCCCTTGTATATGTATAATTTGCGGTTCTGGTTTTCTTTACGAGAGCCTTTTGCTTCTTATTTTATGTATACTAGGTTAACTCTTGTTTGAACATAGTGTAAATTTCCTGCTTTCTATCTTAGCTAGGCACAAAGATTTACTGTCAATGTAATCTTGTATTTACAACGAAATTTTCAGTTTTGGGTGCATACTACGCATGCAATCACTGATTTTTTATTTATATCTATATTTTTTTGCAGATAGAGTTTTCATTCTTTTATCTGGTGATAGAAACTGAATTTATTTCATTCAATTTAAAGGAGATGTCTGGACTTTCCAGATTCTTTGTCCGTGTATATCATAGGTTTATAGTTAACGACCAATTTGGGGTTCTGAGTCTCGACTCTGAACCCTGAGTTTACAATTTTCTGTTTAAAAATCTTCTAGCAGGTTTTTTAGCTAACTTCACATGTTTCTATAAACACTATTTATTTTCTTAAAATACAATTCTAGAACTTGCATAAATTTAATTTCCTCACATAGTATAAATATTTAATGATATATCTAAATCTTCTGGTTGCTCAAAGAAAACACAGATAATCACATATCTAAACTTTCACTATCTACAGGTCTTCATTTCATAAATAAAGAGTAGTAATTGTATTAAGAAATATCTATGACTAGACAACATATCCAGTACTTAGTGTTTCTATAACTTTTTTACTTATCTAGTTTCCAGATTTAGTTGATGATGTCCACCCTACAATTAGAGAGGTGATTATGTCCTCATCTCCCCCCGTGCTCCACACCTGAGATGAGTAGGTTGACATAGATTTCGTGAAGAGACCTCGGGACCCCAAGTCCAGTACTCTTCTTATTCCAGGATTCAGGAACAATGAGTGTTTCCACTAGTCACCACCAGATCAGGAATCATGACTCTCTTCCTCCTCTCTTTAGCTACATAACAGAAACCCTATTCCTCACTGGGATGTACTTTTATCCCCAGAGGAAAGGTAATTGTCTTTAGCTGTTTTCTATTCAACCACTCTTAGTTCTTGGAATAATTTTATCATCAATTCTTTAACTTTCTTTTATGGAACCACTATTTCATAATTAAATTTTATCTCAACAAAACATAATTAATTTATGTTCATCATGTAATCCTTTTCTCAAAGGAAGTAAATGTTTAGTCTCTTTAAACAAATAAATAACATAACAACTAGTTAGCACTTAAGGGAGCTGTGGAGTCAAGTTACATTTATTCAAGTTTTTTTCAAAACTTCAATAAAATAATACGAAATTAAAATTTTCAATATCATATTAAAAATAATATAGCTTCAATTTTATTTTTCTCAAAGTAAAAAATAAATTTTAGAATTTCAAATATTAAATAAGTAAAAATAATTGAAAATTATTTATTGTTGAAATGATCAAAAAAACAACATAAAAATCTTATCAAATATTAAATAAGTAAAAACAAAACAAAATTGTTTATCATTAAAATCATTTTAAAAATCCATATAAAAATTTCAAATTTGAATAAGAATGTTCAAACACTTATCCATTTGTCAATTTTATTATAAAATTAAAACACTAATAATTTATATTTTATTTATAGTTATTTAATGGGTGAATTTAATGCTCGAACTTCAAGAAACCAAGTTATTCTTCTAAGAAATTATTCCAATCATGTTCCTCTTTGGTTAGACGAAGGCCTCTAGCTAGCCAGTACTAAAGAAGCTTTGGATATCTAGGGGAAAATTTGCTTGGGTCTGAGCTAGTCAAGCTCTGTAGTGCTCAAGATCTCATAATTTGAAACAGTCTAAAGAAGTGGCCCAGTTCTAGCCAAATGACATGTATACATGAGCTTGGTAGTAGCGTCGTAGACTATGTTATTTTCGATATCCCTTTATACAACGAAATAATAAATTTTGACATCTTAAGCAACCACGTGCCTGACTCTGATCATAGACCTTTAATTGTAACTCTCAATTTTTTCATACATGGATATCCCATAGAAGATAATCCTTATAGCCAAAATAACTTAATATTTGATAGAAATAAAAATGATCTTTTTCTAAATGAATTAAAATTAACGTGCTTCCTTTATCTAGTATAGACAACATAGAAGACCTCTATCATAATTTTAATACAACCCTCTCATATTCTATTAACAAGTTCTCAATTGAAGTTTCAAGTAATAAAAGAAATAACAAAACCAACCCTTGGTATGATAAAGATTGTAACAGTGTAAGGAGAGAAATTAAGGAAGTTGTTGATGAGTCTCTTAAAATTGGCAAGATAAAAATATACAAAGCCCTAAATAAAAGAAAAAAATGTAGTATATTCATAAAATACGAGAAAATATCTTACACCTCTCTAAGGTAGCTACTAAGAAATTCTGGAGGCAGATTCTAACTAGAAAAACTAAACATAATAATAGAATTTCTTTACACGACTAGAATTCATATCTTAAAAAGCTTTATGAATCTCCAAATGTCATAGATAACTTTGAAACTTTGCTCACAACGAAATAATTTTTCTCCTTAAAAGACATAGAGTTTTGGGTTAAGTGCCCGGGAAATGGAAAATCTAAGGACATTAAAGGTTACCAGGTTGAAATCTTAAAAATTGGAGGTCTTGTCCTTATCCCTCACATCCACAAGCTTTTCAATCAAGCATTCAAGCAAGGGTTCCCTAAACTGTTGAGTTAGAGCCTCATTATTCATATTTTTTAAAAGTGGGGACACAAATAACCTCCCTAATTATGTGAAAATTATGATTAGCCCTCTCTTATCCAAGTTATAAGGTATCATTTTAGAAAAGAATATGAGCATATGGCTTGAAATTGAAGGTAAGCGGGGTAAAGGACAAGCGGGTTTTAGAAGGCAACACTCAAAATCGGACCACCTCATTACGCTTAGGATCATTGTGGAGGAATGTCATAATGATAAATCCAATCTATTTTGTTGCTTTTTTGAATTTAGAAAGGATTTCGATATGGTGCCTAGAAATAACCTATGGAGTATATTATAAGATATAAAGGTCCCTGTCGAGTTAAGAGTTTTCCGTATAAGGTTATACGAAAATGTAATTACCAAGTTTAAGAGCAATGAATGGTGGTCGAAAGATATTAAGTGAAATATCAGACTTAAACAAGGTTGTCCCCTCTCCCCTACCCTATTTGGCATTTACATCGACAAGCTAGAAGGTTTTTTAGAGGAAGCGGACCATGTTGGCATGATCTTAGCTGCAATACTCATCATACTTCTTCCCTATTCTAACGATATTGTTCTTCTCGCAAGGTGCCCTTCTGATCTTGAGAAGCAACTTAGACTTCTTAAAGATTTCTGTTCTACCATGGATATGACTGTTAACACTAAAAAAAAAGTTATTATTATCATATCCAAGAAGGACACTTATGCTAATTTTGTGTATGACAATAGAAACTTGGAGGAAGTGTTTTCTTACAAGTATCTAGGAATTTATATTCATCACAAGCTCAACTGGAACTATAACATTGAGAAAAGGATTAATGGAGGGTGGAAATCTTATTTTGGTCTTGAAAATAATTGTAAAGCGACAAACCTTGTGATGTGGGATAAAAAGAAGCTCCTCTTTGAAACTTTAGTCACTCCTGTTATCTTGTATGGATGTGAGGTTTGGGGTTGGAGCATCTCTAAAGAATCCTGGAGAAATATTGAGCAAATCCAGGAGCATTTTAGAACGTATAACCTCAAAATTAAAAGCAATACACCCTATCATATTTTCCTTATAGAAGTGGGTCTTTCCCCTATCGAGAGCCTAGCTATGACTAGGATCTTGTTGTACAAGCACAAAATCAATAACATGGGAGACCATAGACTTCCTAAGCTAGCTTTAAATTCCATCCAAAACCACCTAAGGCTCAAACGAGGTTGGTATAAAGATACCAGGGACTAGTTAAACCTTTGGTAGATTGACGAAAATTTTTCACTGAAAAATATTAATAACATTAAAAATATTGTTACTTCTAAGTTTAAAGAGAAAATGTGGTGTGAGAAATATTTAGAGGCTAAAATAAAATTAAGATATTATAAGGAGGTTATCAACCCTACTCTAGAAGATCAAAAGTATATCTCTGGTTTAAGTAGCCCAAAGAAAAGAAAAATATAGCCAAGATAAGAACGAACTCTCATGAGCTCCATAGTGAAACAGGTCTTTGGGCAGTTCCTAAAACACCATGGGTGGAAAGGATCTGCCATCGTCTGTGAGAATATGAACATTGAGGATGAAAACAACTTCCTTTTAGAGTGCCCTGCATACACCCACATTAGATCTTAGTTTCATAATCTATGTTGAAATACCGACCTTCCTAGCCTTTTAACATGTCAAAATTATAGTGAGCTCAGGATGCTTATCTCCAATCTCTTTTAGCATTGGAGTACAATCTTAAAAAAAACTAAATAATTTGTTTCCTTAGGTCTGATAGAGCAAAGGTTTGTCTCAGTGGACATTAACCATCATCATCATCATCAAACCCTTCTCAAAACCACAAATCAAAACTTTTACCTAAACAATCTGTATGAAAATATGGAAATATTTTGGACACACTCCTTTATATCTTAAAAAATATAGCCCTACCATTTTTGGTTAAAAATAACAATAATACTTCCCGAATTTTAAAAATCAAATAGAGTTTAAAAAAGTCAATTATTTTAATAGTGAATTATTTCCAAAAATAACATTTAAAATTTTTTAACATAGAATAATGTTCAAACTTTTCTCCATCAATAAATTTTACTTAAAAAATGTAGTTAAAAAAGTTATATATATATATATAATTAAAACTTTTTAATAAACCAACTAAAACGTTAATAAATTTTAATTTATTCAAATGTGATATAATTATAGTTTACTATGGTTAATGTAAATATAACAAATTAAACTAAAATCTACCTCAACATTAAAAGTAAATTAAATTAACATTATGTCATATTATGGAATTCTAATAATAGTAATAATTTAAGACATCTAATTTAAGGTGGTTGATACCATTGTTGTTAAGAATATAATTCAAGGTAATTGATCAACCAAGGTGGTTGATACCATTGTTGTTGAGAATATAATTCAAGGTAATTGATCAACCAATGTAATTGAATGTAGAAATTTGACATTAGTTAATTTAGGTGAATGTTGTATTGTGACATAACCTTTTAAATTATTATTTTTAAAATATTACAATGAGTCATAATGAGACATTGCAACCAAACATAATGACATAACCAGTGATAAACATAACTACATTATGACATACCCATTGATAAATTTTTCAATATGATATATAATCATTAATGAATGTACTACATCAACATAATTAAACTACAATGGATTTCAAAATGCGACATAACCTCATAAGTTATTACTATTGAAATTTCACTCTATTACATAATCAAATACTACATTGTGACAAACTAGTTTTTGAATGTTGCAATATGATATTATCATTAATTAGCATAGTCATGTGATTTAATCATTCATAAGAGTTACGATATGATATAATCATTGAGGAACATACCAATTCCACATAAGTCAACCAAGATTAACATCACAATGTGACATAACCTCTTAAATTATTACTTATTAAATGTTGCATTATGACATAATTGAATGTATGAATGTTTCATAGTCATTGATCAATGCACGCACCAATGCAAATTAAACATTAATGAACAAATTAATGTGACATAATTAGTGATTAATGTTATAGTGTGAATCATTGATCAGTGAGTGATTCAACGTAAGTCAAACAAGAAGAACAACATAATGTGACATAACCAATGAGGAATGTCATAATTCAACATAACCCTTGATAAATGTCTTGATGTGACATAACATTGATGAACATTATAATGTAAAAAAATCATTGAGGAACATTGTAATTCAAAAAAAAAAAACCAAGATGAATAAAACAATGCAACATAATCATTGAGAAACATTCTCATCCAACATTACTCTTTAGGAATGCCACATATGACATACTTAGCTATAGTTAACTATGTGAACAATAGTAAATCCCTAGTCAAATATGGTAAAAAATATTCAACCATGGTCAACCATAGTTGAACATTGTCAACAATTGTTAATCACAATCAACCATGGTGAATCAAATTCAACAACAGTTAAACATGGCCAATCATAGTGTAACAATGTTGACCATAATCACCCACTATCATCCATGATAAAACATAGTCAATCAAGCTCAAACATAGTCAAACCTTGTCTACCATGATCAAACCATAGTCAACCATTATAACTGAGCTATATGTAAGCAGACTCAACCGTGGTCAACCAATAATAATATCACAATGTGACATAACCAATTAGGAATGTCACAATCCAACAACCCTTAATGAATGCCACATTGTGACATAATAATAGATAAACATCGTAATGCAACATGTGCATTAAAAAATGTCACGATTCAACATAAATCAACCAAGATTAACATTACAATTTGTAGCATAACCATTATGAAAAACCACAATTGAAAGCAATCTTTAAAGAATGTTGCAATAACCCTTGATGAATGTCATAATGTAACACAACTAATTATTATTTTCATAGTCAACCATTATTACACATGGTCAACCCTAGCCAAGCATAGTTAATCATGGTCAACAATTGTCAAACATAATCAACCATGGCTAATCAAACCCATCCATGGTCAACCAAAGACAACAACAGTCAAACATTGTCAACTAAAATTACGAAAACTCAAGAAAGATATATTGTAGTTAGCCATAGTGAAATATAGTGGACCATGGTCAAATGTGGTTAACTAAAGTCAAATATAATTAACCATGGTCAACTAAAGAAACCATACATAACAAGTCAAACAAAGTGAGCTAAAGGTAATCAAGATTAAATATAGTTGACTAAATTCAACTGTTTTCAAACATCCTCCACCATAATTCATCATCATCAACCATAGCGAAATGTGGTCAACCATACGCAATCATAATTCAACATGGTCAACATAGTCAAACATTTTCAACCATCGTTAATCATAGTCAAATATTGTTGATCAATATCAAAACATAGTCAAACATGGTCAACCATGATCAATCATAGTCAATTAGTATTGATCGAAGTCAAAGATTGTCAATAATAATCAATCAAACATATATAAACAAAGTCAATAAATTATTTATCATTTTTGTTTCAAAATTTTAATAAAGTAATATTATAAATATTTTTCATTATAATTATAATTACTTATGATTTTTTTTCAAAATATTAATAAATTAATAATGCAATGAAAAATCTTAGTATCATGTTTAAAATGTCAAAAAGATTATTTTCTTAATTTTAATTTTCTAAGAGTAACCAATAAATTTGTAAATTAAATAAGTAAAAGAAATTTGAAAATGGTATATATGGTCAAAACTATTTGCAAAAACATATAAAAATCTCAAATTTAAATAAAAATTATCAAACACCTAACCCTACTTCATTTTGTTAAATAATAATAATAAGTTCTCAATTTTAGAAAACAAATGGAGTTCGACAAAATTTTTAATTTGATTTTAATGGTTAATCATGTGTAAAAATAAAGTTTATATTAAGGTCCGATTCATTAATAAATTTTATTATAAAATATAATTAAAAAAATTATTTAGTTGTGTATAAAATCTTTGTGAAATTTTAATGAATTAAAACATTTTACTAAATAAACTAAAATATTAATAAATCTCTATGTATTCAAATTTAGTATAATTGTAGTTGACTATGTTAATGATCATATAACAAATAAAGTTAAAATCTATTTCAACATTAAAGTAAATTAAATTAGTGTTATGTTACATTGTTGCATTCTAACATGGTCAAATATTGTTGATCAATGTCAAAACATAGTCAAACATGGTCAACTATAGTCAAAGCCAAAAATAGTCAATAGTAACCAATTAAACATATATAAACAAAATCAATCAAGGCCAGTCATAGTTAATCATATTCAAATATGGTTAACTATATTCCACTATAGTGAACGTTAGCCACAAACAACTTTGGCCAAAAATGATTAATCATCCTTGAATAATATTCTACCATAAATAACTATAATTAACTATTTTCAATAATGTAATCATATATATTAAATCATAATTAACCATAGTCAATTATAATCAATCATAATTATTACATATTTAATAATATTAAAATATTAATAATTATCTAATTATATTATTAATAATGTTATTATTAATTATAGTTTTGATGATGAATACACTGATTGGCTGGAAACTTGTAAACAATGTTCCATTACATGTGATTTCTATATTGTTATTGTTATTAACCTATTATATTTATATTATTATTTTCTCTTCCCAAGCCATCATGCAACACAATAGATATGGATCGACACAGTGGTTCCAATAGCATTTTATGGATAGAGAAGAACCTAAATAATTATATGAATGATATATGAACAACTCTATTCTACTTCCATATGTTTGCCTACGTGTAGAAGTCGACCTGAAAATTGTTCCTTGGGAAGGAATTCAAACGTGGTCCTTTTTGTTGATGTTCTCTAAATTAAATTCGAGAGTAGACCGTTCATCGACTTGGGAAAAGATTGTAATTAATGGCAGAAATGAGGTTTATAGAAGATTAGGTTTCAAACAGTGGAATAGCCAGGAGATGGCGACCGGGATGGAAAGCGCACATTAAACATTGTGATGGAAAGTGCACATTAACTCAACCTTTACTCCCTTGTAACAAATTTAAGTTTAGACATGAAGTCAGCTGCTGGTCGAAAGTTTATTTGACTGTGAAGTCATTTCACCGTTCATGGTTAGTGTTATATATAAAATTACGTCTTGACCTTCTCTATAGATACATTTGATATACGAATATAAATATAAAACTATTTTATATTTATTATGTTAGAGGGAATGTAAATACAAAGAAAAAAATAATGGGATGGTCGAAAGATATCAAGTGTAATATCGAAGTTACAAAAGGTTGCCCCCGCTCCCCTACCATATTTGGAATTTACATCGACAAGCTAGAAGGTTGTTTAGAGGAAGCAAGATGTGCTGGCACGATCTTAGCTGGGATAGTCATCATCCTTCTTCTCTATGCTGATGATATTGTTCTTCTCGCAAGGTGCCCATCTGATCTTGATAAGCAACTTAGACTTCTTAAGGATTTCTACTCTACCATGGGTATGTCTGTTAACACTCACAAAACAAAAGTTATGATTATCAAATCCAAGAAGGACACTTACGCTAATTTTATGTATGACAATAGTAACTTGGAGGAAGTGTCTTCTTACAAGTACCTAGGAATTGATATTCATCACAAGCTCAACTGGAACTATAGCATTCAGAAAAGGATTAATGGGGGTTGGAAAGCTTATTTTGGTCTTGAAAATAATTGTAAAACGACAAACCTCGTAATGTGGGATAGAAAGAAGTTCCTCTTTGAAACTTTAGTCACTCCTGTTATCTTATATGGATGTGAGGTTTGGGGTTGCAGCATCTCTAGAGAATCCTGGAGAAAGATTGAGCAAATACAGAAGCGTTTTATAATGTATAACCTTAAAATTAAAAGCAATACACCCTATCATATTCTCCTTATAGAAGTGGGTCTTTCCCCTATCGAGAGCCTAGCTATGACTAGGCTTCTGTTGTACAAGCACAAGCTCAATAGCATAGGAGACCATAGACTTCCTAAGCTAGCTTTAAATTCCAGCCAAAACCACCTAAGGCTTAAAAGAGGTTGGTATAAAGACACCAAGGCCTGGTTAAACCATTGGGAGATCGACGAGAATGTTGCATTGCAAAACATCAATAACATTAAAAAAATTGTTACTTCTAAGTTCAAAGAAAAAATGTGGTGTGAGAAAGATCTAGTAGCTAAAAGAAAATTAAGGTATTATAAGGAGGTCATCAACCCCACCTTAGAAGATCAAAAGTATCTCTCTGTTTTAACTAGCTCAAAGAAGAAAATTAATATAGCCAAGATTAGAACAAACTCTCATGAGCTCCATAGTGAAACAGGTCGTTGGAAAGTTCCTAAAACACCATGGATGGAAAGGATCTACCATCTCTGTGAGAATATGAACATCGAGGATGAAAATCACTTCCTCTTAGAGTGCCCCGTGTACAACCACATTAGAGCTCAATTTCATAATCTTTGTTGCAATACTAACCTTCCTATCCTTTTAAGATGTCAAAATTATAGTGAGCTCGAGAGGCTTCTCTCTAAGCTTTTTGAGCATAGGAATAAAATATTAAATCAAATTAAATAACTCTTTTCTTTAGGTACGATAGACCAAATATTGGTCTCAGTGGACATTAACCATCATCATCATCATCATTAAAAATAAATTTTTTATTTATATTTTTAAAACAAATTAGTAAATACAATGTGATTTTTTAAATTATATAATCAAAATATAATACATTTTAAATAGGTACATTTATTTAAATTTGATGTATAGATTTGAATAATAAAACAATAGTATAATATATTTATTTTAGATATTATAAAATTTGAAAGTAATTAAATTGAATCAAAAGAAGTAGAGTTTTTTAAAAGAAATAAACAAATTTAAATTTTTAAAATTAAATTAATTTAAAGAATTGAAATTTGTTAATTATGTAAAAGTGATATTGTAATCTTTAAGTTTGAATATCAATATTAAATTTTTTATCTATATACATATTTTTTATTATTTATAATTATTTATTATTTTTTTCAAAAATTTAATAAATTAATAATATAAATATTAATTTTTTATTTATATACATATTTTTTATTATTTATAATTATTTATTAAATATTATAATAAAAAATATTAATATCATATTAAAAATTAAAAAAAAAAAATTGATAATTTTAATCTTGATTTTCTAAAAATAACCAAAAAAAAATTGTAAATTTTAAATATTAAATAAGAAAAAAAAATTTGGAAATTTTATTTATTGTTAAAACTATTTGAAGAATAATAAAAAACTCAATTTTGAATACAAATTCTCAAACACTTATTTATTCATAAATTTTATTATAATACTCTCATCATTTATGATTTATTTATATTTCCATAATCCTTTCATGGAAATCTTTTATCTCCACTCTCTTATATTTTTTTTGTAAATTTTATATTATAATATTCTCATAATTTATTATTTATTTATATTTCCATAAGCCTTTCATGGAAATCTTTTAGCTCCACTCTCTTATATTTAAAAAAATATAACCCTACTTCATTTTGTTAAATAATAATAATAAGATTCAAATAATAAAAGTTTTAATTTGTTTTTAATAGTTAATCCTGTGTAAAAATAACATTTAAGTTTTTACTCTTTTTAATCAAAGTAAGAATATTAATATTAAGTTCTCATTCATTAATAAATTTTATTATAAAAATATAATTAAATATATTATTTAGTTTGGTATAAAACCTCTTCACCTTTTAATGAATCAAAATGTTTTATTAAATAAACTAAAATATTAATAAATCCTAATTTATTCAAATGTAGTATAATTGTAGTTGACTAGTTAAAAGTTAACAACTATATAACAAATCAAGTTAAAGGCCACCTCTATATTAAAATAAATTAAATTAATGTTATGTCACATTTTGGCATTTAAATAGAAAAAATTTAAGGCATATCCAATTTAAGGTGGTTATTGTATTGTTAATGAGAATAAAATTAAAGGTAAATAATCAACCAATATAAGGGAACATAGAAATTTGACATCATTCAACCAAAATGAGCGTTGCAATGTGACATAACCTCTTAAATTATTATTATTAAAATATCATAATGAGCCATAACGAGACCTTGCAACACAACATAATGACATGGTAAAAATGTGAAGCTGGGTTACACTTTTTGCCTTTTTTTGAGAAAAAATTTTCATTTTTTTCGGTTCTTCAACTTTCTGCAAACTATAACAATTTTTCTGTGTAGAATTTCATTTTTCGATAAAAATAAATGTTGTGAGAAATTTTGTTAGCTTTCTATTACTTATTTTTTGAAATTTTTTTATGCGGATTTGATATGTCAACTTAGCGTTTCTTTGTGTGTGTGTTTCTTAACAATCAAAGAATTCATAAGTAGTCATGTTATGTGGCAACGTTGTATTCATTGAAAATTTGTTTTTTGAGAAAAATTTTTCATTTTTTTGGGTTCTTCAACTTTCTGCAAACTATAACAATTTTTCCGTGTAGAATTTCATTTTGCGGTAAAAATAAAAGTTGTGAGAAATTTTGTTAGCTTTCTATTACTTATTTTTTGAAATTTTTTTATGTGGATTTGATATGTCAACTTAGCGTTTCTTTGAGTGTGTGTTTCTTAACAATCAAAGAATTCATAAGAAGTCATGTTATGTGGCAACGTTGTATTCATTGAAAATTTGTGTTTTTGAAAAAACAAAATGTGTTACAACAATCTAGACAGAGTATACTTTGGTTTCGTCATATTTACAAAGCCAATGGATGCATATCATAATTACTAGAATTTTTTGAACTGGTCTAATACGAAAAAATGCGTATTTTTGATATGTTTCGTGTGGCAACAAATTTCTTAACATATAAGTTATAAACTAAAAATCTAAAAGCTACCCATTAGAGTCAACGGACCAATGTAATGCCCCATAATTTTTTCAATTTTTTTTACAATGTATTTTGGGAGACAAAAAATTTTGATTTCACTGAATCACGATGACCCTCAAAAATTGTTTGCACTCATTTTATTAGAAAAATAATTAAAATTAATAAACGTTTACGAAATTCCATAAAATTTATATTTCCTGAAAGTAGATTCAATTCTGAAAATGCTTGTCTAGGTTCCGACAGTTAATTAACAAGTTTTCATGGAGTTTAATCAGTCCAAAGTTGCAGAACCGTTTTCAGAGCTTGGCTCTGCGTAATCAGTGACGCGTTAGTTCGGCTGAACTATTAGCGACAGTTCGGCCGAACTATCTTTTCCGCTTACGGGCCGCTAAAACTAACGGCTTAATAGTTCGGCCGAACTTATTATCAAAAGTTCGGCCGAACTATTGTGTAATTTTCCGTCGGCCGGAATTTTTTGTGGAGCCCCCTCCAAAACACATATTTCGCGGTCAATATAAATTGCCGCGAAATGATTCACAATTTTCGCACATTTCGCACTTCATTTCATCTTACAACTTGGTTTGAATTCAAAAAATTTTCTTCAAAGTTTGGGTTTAAAAAAATTTTTTGGAAGACATTTTCTGGAGGCGGTGTGATTTTTCTTGGAGGTTCAAAGTTTGAATTTAAAGAACTTTTTTGGAAGACATTTTTGGAGGCGACGTGATTTTTCTTGGAGGTATGTACGTGTTTTGTGTTGAAATAAATCTTTTGAGCTTTTTTGTTCAAAAATTTTTCTTTACATTTTAAGATTTAAAGAATTTTTTTGGAAGACATTTCTTGGAGGCGGTGTGATTTTTCTTAGAGATATGTACGTGTTTTGGATTGGATTACGTAATTTTTAGAAAAGATTTTTTTAAATTAAATCTTTTGTGATATTGTTTGTAATTGAGTTATTGTCTAATTTTTTAAAGGAAATTTTTTAAACCTCATACCCTATTATCATGGGAAATCGAAGAACTTGTGTGAGAAAATATGATCGAAAAGGAAAGCCCGAGGAACGTAGAGAAGAGACGAGACAATATCGCAAAAGAAAGTTAGAAGCTCTCTCAAATATTGAAGAGGAAAATCAACCTCAAGCAGAAATTGAAGCAGGTATGTAAATGTAAATATTACATGCTCTATTGATATATATTTAAATTTTCCTAATGTAAAATGTAACGCTTAATTTTTATTTGATAAACTAGTTTGAAAAATATTTTGTTTGATGTAAACAGACAGAGATATTCCTCAAAATATTGAAGAAGAAAATCAACCTCAAGCAGAAATTGAAGAAGGTATGTAAATGTAAATATTATGATCTATTGATATATTTTTAAAGTTTTCCCAATGTAGAATGTGAAGCTTAATTTTTATTTGATGAACTAGTTTGAAAAATATTTTGTTTAATGTAAACAGACACAGATACTCCTCAAAATATTGAAGAAGAAAATCAACCTCAAGCAGAAATTGAATCGGGTATGTAAATGTAAATATTATGATCTATTGATATATTTAAATTTTTCCTAATATTTATTGACATATTTATTAATTTAGTTATTTATTGAATATGTACTATTTTTTCGAATATGTACAGATGAAATCACTATCGATAATGAGATGTTAGAAAATGTCGACACTCACACATATGGAGATAAAAAACCTGACTATTTTATACGATATCGTGTCGAGAAAATTTTGGAAATGTTTTTCAAAACTGAGGTGACAGTTCAAGCTCAAATGTTGAAAGGTCTCTTATCATCAAGGAAATTAAAAGAAGCGACGACACTATTGGGTATTCTAAAATCAACCAAAGATAAAAAAATGAAAGAAGAGGTGATAAAAAATATGAGTAGTGCTATAGAGTCAATTAAGAGATCTAGAGATAAAGATGTTTCAAATATACGTAGAGGAATACAGATGGCAATGGTTTCACCAAGTACTCAAGAGAATCGTTTGAATCTAACATCTATGGCACGAGCACTGGGAACCTCGCGAAAAAATATGCACAAACATCAAAAATTTCGACTGCAAATAGATGTAAATGATGAACTCGCTTGTTGGAGAGATATTTGTAGGCAACCATACAAAGATAGACTTGGAGAAGATGTTAAAAAAATAATATATGAATATTGGAAGAACAATTCGCGTGTTTCACCCACTGCAAGACATGTGATGCGAAGAAGAGTAGCACGAAATCAATACGAAGAACATGAAAAACATCTCTTGGAAACCACTCAAATAGAGTTATTCAACAAGTTCAAAGAAGAGAATCGTCAAATTCAAGTTTCACTTAGTGCTTTTGTTCAACAAAAACCATGGTATGTAAAACCTATCACCGTACGCGACACTTGTTGTTGCCGTTATCATGTGGAATTTGAGTTATATTATGACACATTCCTTGATTTCAATAGAACATTATGGAAGGATTCACCTCCTCCTTCCACTATCCGTGATTTCATATCTCAAATTCTATGTGAAAGAGAAAGCGATGAACTATTTTACAAAAGGAAATGTGTTGGTGGTAAAAAATGCGATGATTGTGGAAATTTGACTAAATTTCAAAACAAATATCGTATTGATATAAATGATCAATCATTGTCCAACATGAAAGTGAAATGGAAGAGATACGAACATACCAGTACATCGATTCAAAGTGCAGATAGTGTTAAAAGAATCGAATTACGAGAAGACGAAATTTTTCTAATAGACTTTTTGAGAAAGTTTGAAGCAGAAATTTACAAATACACCATGCATTCCCATAGAGCTCAATGGCAAGACTTGAAATTCAAAAAATCTCGTGAAGTTTTTCCACCAGGAACCATTTTGTCAGTGATTGATTTTGCAGAAAACTACACATTTGTTCCACAAAAAGAAATTCAGAGTGAATACTACCACTCTGACCAAGTCTCCATGCTCGTCCATATTCTATATAGACATGCTGAACAAAATGTCGATCATATAGAAAGCACGAGTGAAAATCGACATATCATTAAATAATATCACTTTTATATCAATGACGATCGTACACATGATACATGTTTTGTACAACATTGTTTTGGAAAAATTTATGATTCATTGAAAAATCGTGGAATAACATTCAATGAACATTGGATATGGTCAGACGGATGCGCAGGTCAATTCAAATCTGCACGATAATTTTTTTGGTTGTGTCGTCTTCATAAGAAAACCTCCATTAAATATTGTTGGAATTTCTTTGAGACTAGCCATGGAAAAGGAGAACATGACGGTGCAGGAGCATGCATAAAACGAGTAATTCGAAGATATCAAATGAACCACTTTGCACGCCGACTTGCAAACGCTGAAGAAGTTGTTCAATGGTGCAAAAATGCTCTAAGCCATGAGATTAACCCATCACGAGAAGTGCAAAGGTACATTCAATTTAATTTATATTGGTAATCTAATTTTAAACATTGCACATTTATCATGCAATGATTATTTTTAATTGTATTTTGATATCATATTTACAAATTCTTTTTCTAATTTTCCATATAAAGGTTTTTCTGGCATATTGGAATCGGAGACGTAAATAGATCAATTGGAAATGAAGTTGGAACAATAAAAGGAACTCGAAAATTGCATTCAATTCAAACAAAATTGTCCACAAATGTGTTTGCATTGGATAAAAGAAAATATTCTTGTTTTTGTGATGTTTGCATAGACAACACAAAATCCAATGACATCTGTGAAAACAAAATGTATGTGAACGATTGGAAACATATAGAGCTAAATACAAAGGGAAAAATGTCTGTTGCAATGATTGAAGAAATGGAATCAGAGGAAACTACAATATCATCCGATGGTGATCGAGTTTCTGATCTTGTTAGAGAAGGTAACATTTGAATTACTTTTTAATGATTTAAAGATTTACAAATTTAAATTTAAATATGCATAATTAAATGTTAAATTTATTTTATTGTGCAGGAGATGTCTTTGCTGTAATTGCACCTATTGACAACGATGAAAATGTGAAGTATTATTTGATGCGTTGCACTGAACAAAAAATGAAATTATTACAAGACTATAATGATCACGAATTTCAGTATGACAAAGGGTCTATTATACTGAAAGGTTATTTTTTCAAACAAACTCGTCAAAGTGGAGACTTTGTTTACTTCGAAGACTATGAACCTGATTCCATAAGTTGTCAATATAGTCACTTGGTGTGTGCAGCACGCATAAAGTTGATAGAAGTTCAATCAAAGAAAAAATCAAAAATTAAGAAATGGGAAATGTCAAAATCCGATCATGAACGGATTATTGAGGATGGAATTCCATTAGAATTTTTTTGAGTGAAGTGTCAGGACAACAATTTATTATCTTTTAAACCTTTCAGTACTCAACTAAAAATTGAACCGCTTATGTTATTTGTGGTTTGCAAATGTTACAAATCGTTTGGGTACAAGCACGTGCTCTAGTTTCCACTGAAAATAGTTTTTATATACATGTGCATTGATTAAAAATGTTAAATATGTATTGGATATATATATTCTAAAATGAAATTAATTGTTCTTGTATATTAATTGTTTTTGTATATGTTCTCCGACCATATGGTACAAATAATTTCACTTTATTTTGTAAAGTCAGATTCGGTCCCCATATGGCCTAGCCTCCAAGGGACGAGATAACAAGTGGTTGTCCCCACTTGCCCGAATCTCGGCTTTTAAGTACAATTTTACTGTTTATGTCGAGCATCTTACATGATGTCCTAGCCAAAGATAGATTCTCTTTGTTTCAAGTTTCTAGTAAAAGTTGTCACCGAATGCCCCGCTCGAACTCTTGTAGTAAACACCATACCTCATCTCTCTTGCTCTCCAATATTATTAGGTTTAATTATTATAACACAAAAATCGTTCTACATTATCAATAATTTTTTGCGCTTAAAGTAAAATCAATGAACACTATTAATCCAATGTCTTTACAAGTAATGTACCATCATACATGTAATTATATCAAATTAGAAATCAACATATACAATGAAATCAATGGGGATTGTCTTGTTGCAAGTAACATAATTTCAATTTACCATATGTGCAAATGTAGGTTGAAACCATCCAAAACTTTAAGTTGTAAATTGAAACCATCCAAAACTTTAAGTCTTAAAACCCCTTCGATTATATATTGTGCATCATTAAAACATTTAACATTTAAAGTTCATTAAATATCACATGCAAAATGTAGATTGAAACCATCCAAAACTGGAGTTTTAAAAACTTCACATGCCACTTGCCAATTATAATTCAACAATCCAACAAAAACATTTAACAAATTAAATATCACACGCCACACTAAGACGACCACACTAAGAGGATTGGTGCACTTCGTTTGGAAGGAGTCAATATATGTCGTATTGTAGCGATTAGACAGAATTCGAAAAGGAAAGAGCTTGAACCAATTCAAGCAGACCCAGGATCGAATTGTTCTATGGAGCTTCATGAGAAGAGATATGTGAAAAGCACTGTTAAGCCATGCCAATTATAATTCAACAATGCAACAAAAACATTTAACAAATTAAATATCACACGCCAAAGTCGTTTCAAGTTTTTGGTAAAGTTGTCGCCGAATGACCTACTAGAATATTATAAATACTAACTTTGTAAGATCATTTGGCATTCGGAAAAATTCGAAAGTCTTAGACTGTCAATCAATTTAAAGTATCATTCACCATAGGGAGTGTAAAATATTCAATGTAGGCTGGTGACGATGCTCACTCCTAGCTTGAAGCAGCGCCAATGAACAATTCTTTAATGAATTCCAATGCACTAGACCAACGTTGGTTCAACCTACTTGGTTTTTCACGCAAGAAATTCCAAGGATGGACTTTCTAGACAAACTGCTGAAATTGAAAAGCTTGACATGGAGATACGACAAGGTGAACAAATACTTCAGGAACCCTTTATGGAAAGGGCTCACTTGAAGGAAATAAGCACCACGTTGCAGAGTAAAGTCAAGAACATGGAAGATAAGATCAAGAGGGACTTTCTTGATCTGAAACCTATTGGTTTGAAGAAAGAAAATGCATGTGTTGGCACACTTGGAAAAGAAGATGACCACACTAAGAGGATTGGTGCACTTCGTTTGGAAGGAGTCAATATATGTCGTATTGGAGCAATTAGACAAAATTCGAAAAAGAAAGAGCTTGAACCAATTCAAGCAAGCCCAGGATCAAATTGTTATATGGAGCTTCATGAGAAGAGATATGTGAAAAGCACTGCTAAGCCAAGGGCTAGTTCAAAAAACATATTGGAAGAGGAAATGTTGAAGAAGATTGCGAAAGTAAGGCACAAGACAAGGAGGAATGATGATGAAAGTTCCTTGGACTTGAGATTCATGTCTACAACCGTACATGGGAAAAATTTCTCTGCTTTGATAGACACGGGGCTACCCATAGCTTCCTAAGTCGAAAGGCAGCTTCATCTCTTAGAAAAAGGAAGGCTAGCATCGAGAAAGAGTTGAGTGCTTTCAAGGCAGTCAACTCAAGGATAAAAGTAGCACGACTGGTGTCATGAAAAGCACACATGTGAGAGTAGGGTCATGGTTTGGAAAGATAGACTTAAGAGTCATTTACATGGATGATCATTCTATGATGGACCATACCAATGATGGACCGAGACATGAACTCTTAATTCTTGTGATCAATCTTAAACTATTTTATGAAAGATAGATAAACCATTTAAATATTTAGCTCAGACTCTTGTAGTAAACACCATACCTCAAGTCTCTCTTGCTCTCCAATATTATTAGGTTTAGTTATTATAACACAAAAATCATTCTACATTGTCAATAATTTTTTTCGCTTACACTGAAATCAATGAACACTATTAATCCAATGACTTTACAAGTAATCTACCATCATACATGCAATTATATCAAATCAGAAATCAACATATACTACATAATGAAATCAATGCGGATTGTTTTGTTACAAGTAACATTTCAATTTACCACATGTGCAAATGTAGGTTCACATTCTATCATTCATGTTACACTGAAATCAATGAACACTACTAATCCAATGACTTTACAAGTAATGTACCATCATACATGCAATTAAATATCAAATCAGAAATCAACATATACTACATAATGAAATCAATGCGGATTGTTTTGTTACAAGTAACATTTCAATTTACCACGTGCAAATGTAGGTTCACATTCTATCATTCATGTAGTTTTAAAAACTTCGGATACCATTAGAATTATAATTCAACTATCCAACAAAAACATTTAACAATAAATATCACATGCCATGCCAATTATAATTCAACTATCCAACAAAAATATTTAACATTAAATATCAAATGTCAAATGTAATTCAATGACAACATTACTTCACATTCACATGCCAAAAGTACTAAAACCATCCAAAGAACATTGAAATCAATGAACAAGTTATTAATCCAATGACTTTACAAGTAATGTACCATCATATGTATGCAATTATATCAAATCAGAAATCAACATATAATGTAATGAAATCAATGGGGATTGTCTTGTTACAAGTAACATTTCAATTTACCACATGTGCAAATGTAGGTTCACATTCCATCATTCATGTAGTTTTAAAAATTTCAAATGCCATGCCAATTATAATTCAACTATCTAACAAAAACATTTAACATTAAATATCACATGCCATGCCAATTATAATTCAACTATCTAACAAAAACATTTAACATTAAATATCACATGCCATGCCAATTATAATTCAAAGTTATCCAACAAAAACATTTAACATATGTCCAAAAATATGTCCAAAAACATATTGTAATAAAATATGTCCAAAAATTGTAAATCTCACTCAAGTATCAAACTGTATCAAGTTTAACAAATTTTAAAACCATCTAAATTTTGAAATAAAATCAAATCTACTGTATATCTTGTCCATCAAATGGAAGATCTAGCCTCTGGGTCTTGGTTGGCTCGCTATCTTGTAAAGGGAAAACCTACATACACAATGTACATGTACTTGAACATTAAAATTTGAAGTTTTAAAAATGAACGAGAATATATATATCTAGAACTTCATGTAAAAAACAAAATATAACAAAAAAATCGCGCAATACCTCGTAAGGTTGCCTCTCCATTTGATGAAGAGTATCTGCCATAGAAACATCTCTAGTGGTAACCTGTACAATATACATGTACAGTTAAATATAAATTTATATATATATATATACATAAATAATTTATATAAATTAAAAACTTTCAAATGAAAATGCACGTGTGTACATATATATAAACTTATTTGAACAATAATATTAAAAAAAGAACTAAAGAAAACTTCTTCAAATGTTGTGGATGTCCCTATCTCCGTCGCTAAAGTCCTCGGATTAAAAAAATCTTCTATACAAACCTAAATTCAAAAAATTTTAAATAACTCAAAATATAGATCTCTCTCTCTATATCTCAATTTTTTATGGAACTTTTTGAGGTAACATACATTTTGAACTTGTGAAAAATTGTCCATACTTGGTCATCTCCCAATGAAGTAGAAGGTATATCTCCTAAAGAAGAAGAAGGTACCGGGATCCCAAAAACACCAGACGGAATCGGTACCTGTTAAAACATTTTATCGAATTATATATATACATACATGTACATGTGTGGCAACAATTATTTATTTTAGAGTCACTTAAAAAACACTAACATGCATGTGCCAACATATCATGATGGGCAGACCCATCTGCATCGTTTGAGCCAGAGGTCCCGAACGTAATATTAACATTTTCATCACGCATCATGCCTGAGAACTGCAAATGGTGTTTTAACATATAATCATACCTTTTTGTTAGATTAATGTACACATACAAATAAATGTATACATGTGTACATAGACATGTATTTATTACAAATTGTACACATGTATATGTAAATATAATTTCAAACCCTAAGGTCACTAACACATACCGTTCTGGTGCCCTCTTCCTCACGAAAAATTAGGTCTTGCAGACCATTGCGACAATTTATTGCGTATGTTCGGAGATCTTCAACATTCATGTTGTAAATCTCCTCATCTGTATGATAAACAAAATTGTCACGTGAATATTCACGTGCTCTTTGTCGATTTAAGCCAAGATCGACTCCACTCAATCCGCTATGAACATTTTCGATCATAACATCTCTTGCTTCATGACTTATTTGAGAAGTCGCATCCATCTCTGATCGCAAGGTTTCGACTCGAGACGGTCGACTCACCAATGGTGGCTCAGGGCGAGGCAACTCCACATCTCGCTTTGCGCCCTTACGTTGACATAATCGACCTCTCCCCGGGCCAAAAAATTTTGAAGGAAGATCATTGTAGTCGTGTTTCATACCCTTAAAAAATTCTGCATAAAACATTTGTGCAAAATAAAGAGGAACCTCATCGTTCCATGGAAGCCTTCCAAAGGCCGCAAGATGTCGACTATACAAATATTTTGCTATGTCTGGGTGCTTGAAATACTGCACCTTCAACATCTTTCTTTTTTGCCCTTCCTTATAATTAAACATTGACTTAGCCTGCGCTCTTGAAACTTGTTTTTTTATGTCCTGCCATTTATCGGGACCTATCACTGTTTCTCTTCTCTTTCTCATCACTTCTACAAACGAATCAGTGGTTGGCCCCAAATATTTGTACACTTTTACCATTTCACTCAATGAATGTGTAACTATCTCTAGGCTCTGTCTACTCTCAGCAGGTAGAGTCAAATCCTGGAGATCTCTCTGCAATTTTGCATAAAGGCTTTGACACCTTTGTAAGGTGCATTCCGCCATGTCTGTTTCCCATGGTATATCAGTAATCTCAGCCGGATAAGTTGTTCTAGGTTGACAGCCTTCTTCTTCAATGTAGCGCGTTGCCCTGCGTCTTTTTTGACCACTGGCTCGAACATTTTCAGCCTCTGCGTCAATATATATAAAATTTCATATATTAGAAAAAAAACGTGTAAAAAAAGTTGTAAAAATTTAATGAAAAAATATTGAAATTGATGACAACCTTGATGTTGTTGGTTAACATCATCTCCAACATGCCCCTGCTGAGAACCAGCCCCAGAATGATGCTGCTGAGAACCAGACCCACAGTGACCATGTTGAGAACCAGCAGCCGTTGATCGCTGGCCTTCGGGGGAATAAATATCACCCCCTTCCCGCACCCTGCTACCTAGACCGGTTGAACCTTGGCCACGCTCCATTGATGGAGTAGAAAGCCTTCTCCTCTTGCCTCCTAAAAATTAAAATATGAAACTTATTAACAACTAATTTCACTCACAAATTTAATAAAAAAATCAATTCCATACGTACACACATGTATGGAGATTTAAGATTATATTTAAATACCGTGAACATCCTCCAATCCCTGAGCCTCCATATGGGATTCAGCCGATCTTCGTCTTTCATCCTCCATGATATATATCTATTGGTCAACATTCACAAAATAGATTTCAAAAAATCAATACCTCGAAGTAAAATCCAGTTTGGGGCTGTTAAATCCAATATGTTCAGATATATATTTCTTACATTTCTGCCCTCCTATTTTTCTTTCCAACCAAGGTTTATAAAATAACATGAGAAGCAACATGAGACTTAGAACAATCATTTTCATTATCTATATGGAAGGAAAGAATGATTATATCCCCTTGAGCTTAAGGGTATGTAGTTTGTCAATTTTTATCATATATTTTTTGGTAAGTGTAAATGTTTTTTTTATCTATAGTACAAGTCATGAGTTCCCCACTTTTACCTTATGTAAAGCATGATTCTAGGATTAATAAAATTTGTACTTGGTTTTTTAAGAATATATCAAATAAAGTTTTTGAGAAGCAAATATGGCTTTTTCCTTAGAATTTGGCACTTTGAATTTCCTTACCCATATTTCTTGTTAATGATTATAACCTTAAAATGGCTTATATTGGTTTGTCATCATCATCTAAAAATGACTTGGCACATGAAAATTTACCATGTCCATCATCATCACTTCACACCATCTCATACATGACCCCTTCTACATATTATATGCATGAATTTTTGAAATGTCATCCTCTACCTATCCCATGAATGGATTGTGACAATAGGTGAATAAAATACAATTTATAAGCAAAAGATAGTTTCTAGCTTGTCCTCCTCCATCCGCCCCATAGCTAGTGATTTCTCAATTTTCCACTTCCAACTTTCTATTCTTGAAATTCATTAGCAGCTAATTTTATCGATAGCCACACCACTATACATATAATTATCATATACACTACTACATTAATGAACTCTACGTTGTTTGTTATTGTAAAGTCCAATAAAAAACAATGTTAATTGAGTTTAGTAGTGTATATAACAATTTCTTTGACTTCCAAGTGTGTTGTGACTAAATAGTAGAATTAACTACCAAAATGAATTTTCAAAATAAAATGTTGGAAGAGAAAAATAGGCAATCATTAGATATGGAGTGCGTGGAGGAGGACAAACTTATACTGATCATTTCCTTATCAAATTTCCTTTATTCACCTAATGTCACAATCAATCGTGGTCTAGATAGAAGGGATGACCTACCATAAATTCAATCATATAATGTGTAGAAGGGTCATATTTAGATGGTGTGAAACGATGATTACAAACATGATAATTTTTCATCTACTAGGCCATTTTGAGATGATGATTACAAACTAGTGCTAGCCCATTAAAGGTTATAATCATTGGTGCCTAATGTGGGGTGGAAAATTTAAATCAAGTTCGTATCAAAGTACAATTTAGCTCATTTTAGTCAAGGTTAGTTAGAAGAATTAGCTATTGGTTTCTACCTTCAATTTCCTCTGAAAATGAATGTGTACGTGCTTTTGAGAGACATTAGAGACATTAGAGGAACAAGGTCCAATTTTTTGATGAAAATGTGCTATGAAAGTAAAGAGTTTTAAAGGCAAGCATGTACAAGGCATAGTTGAGCCAAAATGTTCTTCAAGAAGGGCCTAATTATTTGGGTCTTGGTTATGGAAAACATGGAAAATGCTCCAAAGCCAAGGAGGCTTGTGAGGTTTGTGTTCATGATGAATGGAACATGTACATAGTTTACTATAAAGTTGTTGTGTTTTACGGATATTAAAATGTTCAAAAATTCTATTTAGATCCATTCCAGAGATTGACTGCAGGGGCATTTACTAGATATGTCACCTTTCATAAAAGATGAGATCCAGAGGCTACCTGGCCCTTTACAGACTCTGCCTATAGAACTTGTAGAAGTAAACACTAGAGGCATTAACAATATCAAAGAACCAGACATGGGAATGTGTCTCTTTCCCTACGCAAAAAAATAATTCTTGAGGTAGTTAATCTTCATAGACAGGTCATCAAGCAAGTCAATGTGATCATCCCTCCTTCCCCTCCCTTCTAAAAATAATTATATTTTGGCGGTCGTAGTTGCACAGGAGACAATTACGTCATTGTCTAACGATGATGGCGATGGAGAATATTCATTTCCCTTGTTAAATATATTAACAAGGGAAAGCACTAGAGATCATGCATAATCGTGACGTCGATGCTTATAGAGTGAAAAAACTAAAAGAATCAACTTGTAGGGTCATTTTAATGGGGGTGAGAATTTCGGTCTTTGCAAATTCAAAGTATGGTGCATGTTGCATGAAGCAAGATGTTGAAAGTAGAGTTATTTTGACACACTTAAATGAAAAAAATATGGAAATTTGTACATGAGCTCTATTATTTGACTTGAGAGTCAGTTGTTTGAAAAGGCATGTTTTGTCGACTTGTGTTTGGTTGATGGTTTTGTACACCAATATGTAGGAGTACATGGAGATATTCACATGATGTGAATTTTTTTTTCTTTGAAGGAGAAAAATGATATGTCACCGAGCTATGTTTCTTGCATGATGTGTTTTCAGTTTGATGGCTGTATTTGTGAAAATACGTCACAAGATTTTGGGAAGGTCCACTCTTGAGCGAGAGCCTCATGATTAAAACCTAATCATGAGAATCAAATGGGAGTGCATCCTTATTTTGAAACAAGTAGGACTTGGGTTACCTAGGACTCAAACCATCATTTTTAACTTGAAATATAATGGTGTTGTTTCACGTCAATACACAACCCACACATGAAATCACCGACTTAATTACACATAAATAAATAGTTATTTTCTCCAAAATTAAAAATATAATTAAAACTAAATTCAACATAGTTGAAAGAAAAAGAAGCGCCATTGAAATGGTTTGTCGACAAATGGTTAGATTTCTCTATCCACTACAAGGACATGTATTTTTTGATGTTTATGAATTTCTTTGCAAATTCAAAGTATGGTGCATGTTGCATGAAGCAAGAGTTTGAAGTTATACATATGAGCTCTATTATTTTACTTAAGAGTCAGTTGTTTGAATTTAGGCATGTTTTGTCAACTTGTGTTTGGTTTATGGTTTTGTACACCAATATGTAAGAGTACACGGACATATTCACATGATGTGAATTTTTTTTTTCTTTGAAGGAGAAAAATGACGTGTTTTCGCCGATGCAATGTTTGCTTTGTGACAAGACGTCACAAGATTTTATGAATTTATGAGGGTCCACTCTTTAGCCAGAGCCTCATGATTACAACCTATCCGTGAGAATCAAATGGGAGTGCATCCTTATTTGAAAACAAGTAGGATTCCTGGTTACCTAGGACTCAAACCATCATTTTTAAATTTGAAATATAATGGTGTTGTTTCAATGCCTCGAATTCACAACCATAACACATGAAAGTATGGTGCATGTTGCATGAAGCAAGATGTTGAAAGTACATGAGCTCTATTATTTGAGCTAAGAGTCAGCTGTTTGAAGAGGCATGTTTTGTAAACTTGTGTTTGGTTGATGGTTTTGTACACCAATATGTAAGAGTACATGGACATATTCACATGATGTGAATTTTTTTTTTCTTTGAAGGAGAAAAATGACGTGTTTTCAGTTTGATGGTTTTGCTTGTGACAAGACGTCACAAGATTTTGCGTAGGTCCACTCTTTAGCGAGAGCCTCATGATTACAACCTATCCATGAGAATCAAATGGGAGTGCATCCTTATTTTGAAAACAAGTAGGATTCTAAGCTACCTAGGACTCAAACCATCATTTTTAAATTTGAAATATAATGGTGTTGTTTCAATGCCTCAATCCACAACCCTAACACATGAAATCACTAATCTAATTACACATGAAATAAATAGTTATTTTCTTCAAAATTAAAAATATAACTAAAAACTAAATTCAACATAGTTGAAAGAAAAAGAAGCGCCATTGAAATGGTTTGCTGACAAATGGTTAGATTTCTTATCCAATTAAGGCCTAGCATGTATTTTGATGTTTCATTAATTTCTTTGCAAATTCAAAGTATCCAGTGAATGTTGCATGAAGCAAGATGTTGAAAGTACATGAGCTCTATTATTTGTCTTCAGAGTCAGTTGTTTGAAGAGGCATGTTTTGTCAACTTGTTTGGTTGATGGTTTTTTACACCAATATGTAAGAGTACATGGACATATTCACATGATGTGAATTTTTTTTTCTTTGAAGGAGAAAATGATGTGTTTTCAGTTTGATGGTTTTTTTTGTGACAAGACGTCACAAGATTTTGCGAAGGTCCACTCTTGAGCGAGAGCCTCATGATTACAACCTATCTGTGAGAATCAAATGGGAGTGCATCCTTATTTTGAAGGAGAAATTTCAATAGGCTTTAGGAAATTTAATTTCAAGTCATTTAATTTCACTAGAAATAATTTAGAGGTACATGATATGAATAGTATTTAGGAAGAACAATAGTCCCTCATGGAATATGAAGAAAGTAGCCACTTCATTTTGTATATATGCATGCTTTGAGTTACTCCTCAAAAATTTCAAAACATGTGTATTTATTACTCTACCCATCCCGATTTTCATAGGATCCATAGCACATACATTTCTATATGCACCCTAGTTGTTGTAAGGCCTAATTATTTCATCACTTTCAAAGGAATTACATCAGTTGTTTCTCCTAAATCTAGCATATAGTTGTGTAATAATATTTTATTTATCAGTAGGAATATAAGAAAATGTTTATGAATTACATTTTTATTCCCTTGATTCATCTTTTATAACTCTATAGGATAATCCTCAAAAGTAGGGTCATCTACTTCATCAAATTTTAAGAACTTCTTAACCTCATATCTTTATTTCATATTTGCATAACTTCCACAAATGGGATAGAAACAAGATATTTTCCAAGTGTTGAAGTAAACCAACATTAATTTCATTGCACACTCTTTATATAGGTATGGTTGAATGTTGTACATCTGGTACATAGATCAATTTGTTGTTTTCATTGTTTACTCTTAAAAATTATTTGAAGTGGGAGCGAAGAGTTGGTTTCTTCCTAGGTTGGCTTACATTTCCTTTAATATGTGATCCATGCCTTTCTCTAATTCATATTTTTATCTCTTGTATTAATTATGTTATTCTTTCTATGTATTGTTCAAGTACAAAGGGGTGAAATAATTTCTTATCATTTTCTAAGTGGTCAGGTCGTTTGAATCTCCAATAGTTGTGTTGGTGTGGTGGGAACCATGCTAGGAGTTGGGCATTCCATTGATATGGTCAAGGTACTTAGTGTATGAGGAGCATCCAAAATTAGGCGGATTGGGATCTTGATGAGGGGGATATGTCACTTGATGCATGCAGTGATGATGGTATTTGATGAGTAAAGGACACACATAGATGAGATGAGTGTCTTTAACATAGAGCACTCAAGGGCATGCCATATACTAATTAACCGAGTTCGTGACATAATAAATGGTGGAAGAGGAATCATCAACATATGAGGTTGGTGTAAGTGGTGGTGCTACTATTGAGGCATGATGTATGGTGACCAAAACATCTTGATATCGTCGGAGATTGAGACAATGTTGTGTATAATGTTTGTGTTTCACATAAATAGACAAGAGGTCATTGGTTCTTAAACCCTTATTACGTGATGAGGTGGCAACATCACATGATGGAGTGGGGAGAAATGGGGGTGCTTAAGGGGTATGAAGGATACCCTTCAACTCATGAAGCATGGGGCATGAATTGGTGGGATGACCTAATGTGTCTCAAAGGGCACACGGGGGACTAACCTTGGGTATTTTTGGTTGAAGTTTCTTTCTAAAATAAAAATTATAAATAACTATGGAAACTTGCATTAACAAATTATCCTACAAAAATTATTGTAGAAAATTTTCAAAATTGAAATGCAACCTTAAATTCCTTGCATTTTTTCATCAACTTTGTTAATAATTGAATAGTCTACTAGTTGACTATATTACCAACTACAATGAATATTGTATTTTCCTAATGTTCATTGTGAAAATGGATCCTCACGTTGATGTGATAGGATCTTTTTCATCTCTCAAGTTACTAGGTCAAAGCATCCTAATGGGTAAATTAATTGTGAGATAAATTACTTGCATTAAATGTCAATCCAGGTTCTTATACTTCTGAAGTACACTTGCACAATATATGCTAAGCAATTAAATCTCAATCAAAAATGGAAATGTAGACATAATGTATACACACTTTACATTAAGAAAACGTGTATATGTACATGCTTTTGAAGAAAGAAAGGCATTTAACATGCTTCTTCATTCAAAATAAGTATTTAAAAAGCCCTAAAAAGAAAGGCATTTAGCATGCTTCTTCATTCAAAATAAGTATTTAGAAGGCCCTAGAAATGAGATAAACTATATGAAGTGCTGGAGAAATTCCAAAGTTTTGGTTCTTAAAGTAAAAAAAAAAAAAATCATATCATATCTAACTAACAAAAATCAACGTTTAAGGCTAATACTAAGAGAAAAGAAACGCAAAAAGGAATAAAGTAATAGAGTTCCTCATTAGTGGAGTTTCTAGTTTTGTGATAAAGAATAATACCATATTGACTAGGGTCAAATCAATTGAAAACATGATAGAGAATAAATCATTGAACTTTTTATGATCCAATTATTTTTTCAAATACACAACAAGGATAAGTTAAATTTTACTTCTACAAACACTACAATGGTTCATACAATTTAGAAAAAGTTAAATTAATTGAACCTATAATATGGTTTTTATAATTCCTATCTAAACCAAACCAAAATCTATTACTTTCCAACAAACTAATCATTTACTTAATCCTACTATGAAATTGACAATGTTCATATCTTCTATAATAACAACATTTGATATTTAATTTACCAAAATATAAACTACGTGGTAGGTAAGAGGGTTGCTCTTTAGTGGATGAAAATTAATCTTTTGAGGATTGTTCTACTGTCTTGTTTTGGGTATTGCTAATGCTTTAATGCTTGCTTATGATTGAAATACATGTTCAGGAGTAGGATCTACGTATCTGTTTATTTGTTGCTCAATATTTACGAATGTTTCCTTTGCCATCACAATCTTTATCTTATTTGTAAATTGATTTGTAGAATAACATTGGTTCCTTTAACTGGGTGGCTGTTGCAGTTCTAAAAAAAATGAATTCATATGGTATGGGTTTGTAGAATATTAACATTGCTTCCTTTAACCTGAATTCTCAAAAAAAAAAAAAAAAATATCATATAAGGTTGATGAATGAAAGGATATTCAATTTGAACATCTGATAAACAAAATAATCTCCATTGTAATCTTTAAAAGTCATAGTTCTCTCCTTTACTCACCTAAGGAATTTGAATAGAAATAAGGTTGAAATTATTGTTGATGGGCATGCTTTTTATCATTTAGAACCATTCACCTTTTAAACACGTTTGATGAGTTTCCTACAAATCATTTAATTTACTTTACTGTAAATCATTGGGACAGTGTCTATGTAACCTGTTTTTACTTTCTTACATATATTTGGTGACAGTCAAAATTGGCTATGTCCAGCTGCTCCTTAATCATATACAAATTCATTGATCATCAAAATTGGACTGACAGCTGCTGTCCTTGCAACATTTCTCATATTAGTCTAATTTCAATTGAAAGTTAATATGAAGTTAGAACAATCATCAATTTTAATTATGGTTTGGAATATTTCAGCACC